>CAMOHE010039375.1:15454-66257 GCA_946598075.1 Artocarpus hirsutus
CATATCGTCCTTGAAGATATTAATTTGTTTCACTTACGACGCTATTATTTAATTTAAAATAAATGGCTCCTGATTCATTTAAAAAATAACTGTATGGCCTTTTTTTTTTAAGTAGAAACGATCTCAAACTCACAAAAACAGTGTAAAAAGACTGAATTAATTAAAGTCTTTCATTTTTTCTGATTTTTCGATCACGTGATTATTGCATGGTCATTATTTACTCCAAAAATATCAAAATATCTCTAATTAGATCAACTGTTATTTAACCAAAAAAATAATATTATCTTCCATAAAACTACGGAAACTTCAACTCACTTTAGACTTTATTATTTAATTTAACTAGTTGTTTGGCAAGCCAGTTAAAATGTAAAGCTTTTAGCAACTACCGATCAAAATTTTTTGTTTCAACCAATTTGCTTAACGTGCTTTAATTTTGAAGGTCTAGTCAACTTGTTGTTTTCTCTGAAGAATTTTAACTTGTTCATTAATAACTTTTTTCCTCATATGAAATCTATAAGGTGTTTATACAGGTAGTTTGAACCCTAAAATTTCAACCATAAACAATATAAAGTTCTTTACATACTAGTTAAACTTATTGCAATTTGAACTTTTCTTTCAAACATCCTACTAGTATAATGATAAGACGTGAAGGTTTAAAAGGGATAAATTAGTTAAAAACAATAAAAAAATGAAAAACTAGTTGGTCTATCTTGATTTTTTTTAACTATTTTATGTAGTTCAGTAATGAAATAAATCTTTTTTGAATTTGAGGGCATGTTAAATTATGATACTTAAATACATTTATGAACTTAAAAGAGTATTAATTTGAACAATTGGTTAAAAATATTGTACCATGTAAGAAATTTACATTGTAGTATGCTTGTTTAACATTATAGCATGAAATAGTTTTACATTGTAACAACCAAAAGTTTTTGTTGAAGCTGATTTTACAAAAAAAAAAAATGAAAAAAAAAGAGGTGTAAAGTCCACTCTTTCTAGTTTTAATTTTCTTTCTTTTTTGTTTGTAAAACAATAATTACATTAACAAGCTTATAACTTAAAAAAATTGTGATTCTATAAGTATTATGCTAGATTATATCAGAATCAAGTTAGTAAAAAAAAATATAAAACTTATTTAAAGACGAAATTTTGCCTGTTGGTATCTGTACAATGCTTTTGGGATATGTTTTGTGGTCTATAAAAAGATATCTTACTTTTTAATGCTGACAAACTGTTCTATAAAGATATCTTGTCTTCTTTTTTATCCAATTCCTTCCAATTTACCTTCTGTCCAAGTTCGGACTTGATAAAGCGCCACGCTAAATCGCTACCAAATGTGTTAAAAGTGTGTTGTGAGTTAAAACAAAAGATTAGATTATATTTACTGTAATATATAAGAGTTTTATATAATAATATATATTTATCTTATAATGTAACATGTGAGGACTTTATACTATAATAGCTTGAATACGTCGTCAAACAAAATCTAACATGTAATGTTCCGTTTCTGTTTTCTTGTTTGGTAGTTAAGAACCCATGTTCTGTTTCTTTACTTGATCATGCGTTTTCCTTTTTATGTGAGAAGGTTACAAATAATAATATTTAAATTTGTGCCACAAGGGGGCAACAAACAATGCTCATGGTTTTTTTGTTACCAAAAAAACAGTCATGACGTTTGCAAGAACAAAAACAATTGGAATTATCATTTATTAATAATCAAATAGTTCAAATTGGTCCACTAAGCTAAGATTGAATGATTCCTTTTGATGTCACATGTAACGTATTCAAATCAATTAATAAGTATATTATTTATTGATAATTCCACGGGGAAAAAATAGTCAGGAATGACAAAAACAATGAATGGTCTACCATTTACATCTTCCTAATTACTAAAAAAGAATAAGCTCCGCCATTCTAGAATTAAAATCTCAGCATGCAAAAATTTATTGTTGCCCATAAGGTTTAACTTTTTAATTTATAACGTTAATGTATTGTCCAGCGATCTATATATATATATATATATATATATATATATAAAATCTGATATATACATAGGGTAAAGGGGTTTTAAAAAAAAAATGGTTAAGACCATTGTGATGTTTTACCAACTATGTTGCGTTAAAATGGACACTTGACCAGTAAAATGATGGTTCCATGGCTGAAATAATGCCAACCACAGCTCATCCAATCTTCTACCTAAAGCCAACGTCAGTTCATGAATTTATTTTTTATTTTTATATATATGTATTTTGAAATGAACACGAATTTAATTTGTTACCTTAAAAACAGTAAACGAATATTATAGTGACATTCTATACTTAAGTAATAAAGATTATACGTCTGATTGAATCCACCACCCTTTCACCCAAAATCCTTCTTATGTCGTTGGAGCAAAAAGTTTTAAATTACTTGACTCCATTCTAAAGGCAACGATCTTGTGTGATGGTTCATGAGCACTCTTCAAAGCGGCTGATGAGTTATAGCATGATTTGGAAAGTGTTTGGCAGTTATAACTAAAATTTTTGGTTGTCAGAGTATAAAATTTCTATATGTTATAATGATTGAAAAAAACTAGCTAACATGCTACTATTTTTAATTTAAATGTTTCAGTTCTAACCATATTTTTTAAATATCTTAAAAATTTTCCATAAAAAAAAAGAACGTGAGATTTATACGGGATATATATACTAGATTAAATTGCGACATGGAATTCGCACAGCCGAGGCTCAATTTACTCCTGTCTTAAAAAAATCTTACTTAATTAAAATGACAAATAAAGTTATCTTGTGGCATTTAAAATACTAATTTAAGATTCCAACATGGCAAGAATGTTTAACTTTTGTTGTTAAGCATTTTTATTCACAAATGATGTTATTTCCTTACGTGCCACCGAATATATGCCCTACTTGGCTTTTTTTTTTTTTTTTTTTTTGGAAAAGGCTACTTGTCTGTTTAAAAACATTTCTTTTGCAATTTTGGATAAGATATGACTCAGAAAGATATATACGTATATTTCTTAGCAAAAGATCATATAAGTTTATATATTCACGAAAAACGACCGTATACATATATTATGGGTGTGTTTGGTTTATAGTTTGAATCACGATTTGAATAATTTTATTACAGCATTTTCTCTCATAAAAATTTAAATCTTCATTTAAATTTTTTATTCAAATTTATAAACCAAACTGATTATATATATATATACACATGTGCATATATCCAGAACTTGTATAGAGTTGAACGTTTTGATCACATTGTATATAATTGAAAGTGGCGCTCGTGCAATGGCATCTGCCATGTTTTTCCATGACGTGACGTGAGATTCTAAACTATTCGTATTTTTCCACGAGCAAAAAAAAAAAAATAACTACTTGTATTTTATCACATGGAACAGGGCTCAAGAACATAGAAATCAGAGAGTGGGCATATATCGGGCCAAGGAAACCAAGGAAATATGGCGGGTGACAAATAAACAACGACAAATTATTGATGAGATGCCCCTGGTTTTTTGTTTTTACATTTTCATTTTACTCTCGGAACATGTGAAATGTAACTTTCTTTTTTTAAAACTCAAACTTTCTTTTCTGAAAGGCACTGGTATTGAAATGAAGGAAACAACACATTAACATTTGCCCGAATATCACATAACACACCTAACTCCAATTACAAATCGGTTCTAAGTTTTTGGAATGCACAATAGATAAAACATGCATTAAAAAATGATGGGAAACTGAAAGAATATACCACCTGTCGGGCATATGAGTTTGATCAGACGGAGAGATATGCACAAATATAATTTACAATTTATAGGGTTGAATACAAAACCAAACTTAAAAATGAAAAAACCACCTCTGTTATTATGAAAAAAAAGCAACGTCTATATGGTATAAATAATATCGTTATTTTGCTCAAATAATAACTCACATAAAATAGGGAAAAAAAAACACTCACCACAACCGACGGAGCTAACATAGGCCTAGTAGGGGCTTAAGCCCCACTCATTTTTTTATTTTTTTGAAATTTTATATATATACATATAAATATATATATATATATATGTGTGTGTGTGCATTTATCAAGACATAATCAATAATAGCCACTACTCAAATATGACCTTCAAATTCTTGCTATAAATTCTGTGAATAATCTAACGTAAAATTGAATAGGAGATCAATTTATGGATGAAAATTTATTTGCTTACATAGTTAAAGACATTTTCAATAGCTTTGATGATAAAGTTATTATGAAATATTTTCAAGTCACCAAAACCTACTAGAGACAATTATAATGCATCGATATATTGATTTTGATTAAATTTTTGTTTTAGTTATGAGTCTCCACCAACACAATTTCTCGCCCCATCCCTGTTGATGACAAACCCATTAACGCAACTAAATAGGCTACAAAAATAATAAAAAAAAAAACATGTAAAATGGTCTACAAAATTTAAATGTGAAGCGTGGAATTAAATTCGAATATTTGCCGGATAAATAATTGGTGATTTGGCTTAAAAAGTGTAATAAAAACAAAAGAAAGGATAAGTAAAACATATGGTTTATCGGATTTAAAAAAAAAAATTGCTTGAAAACAACCAATTTTTCTCTTTTATCTTCTCCCTGAAGACATCATAATATTTTCCCTCCAAAATTTGTTGTCGTTTAGAGATAAAAAACGACAGGCCCTAAGCTTAGTTACGTGTCGTCCTCCATTGTCAGTTGTTTATTTGATGGATAGCTCCAATCATCCGAACCAATTTGCCCGTGGGTTTTCCGTTTCTCATTATTTGATATTTTCCGTTTGGTTGACGAGAAAGGAAAAGAAAACGCGAGAAACAAGGGAGAGAAAATTGGACTTGAAAAAAAATCTAGAGACAACAACACTAGTCGAAATGAACAGTGGGTTTGCAGCTTCGGCTTCTCGTGCCATTGTTTCTTCTTTGCCATCTAAATCCAGAACTCGCCATTGCTATACATCGAGCTTCGTCAATCCTCGTACTACAAGTACAACTTCCTTGGATTTCAAGCTCAAAGCCATCAGATTGCCCAAACCAAAGGGATATCAGACAAGAATAGGAATCTTCAATAGCAGTACGAGACCTGGAGGTTTCTTATCTCTCTCTCTCTATTTTTTTTTTCCTGTTAATTTGTGTCCTTAAAACTGGATGCCTTGTTGGAATATACAGTACAAATTTATCACAATTACTTTTGTCTTTCAATTCCAATTCGATGCATATTTTTTTTAACTTTCCTTGTAAAACTAGCTCATTTGTTTGGAAATTCCGAGTTTTTCCTCATACTTCATGATCTCTTGAGTGTATTGCTATTTAGGGTTTTAGTTTAGAAGGGATATGTGTTTAATTTTTGTGTTACGACTTTAATTTTTCTTTCTGTTAAGTAAGATGTGGAGTTTTGTTTCTAATGAAATTCATTAGATTGGTTCAGACGAGTAATTTCCCTGGCTCATGGTATTGGAAAACTATGAAAACAAAGTGACCCTCCTCAAAATTGAGAGAATTTGTTAAAATGACTACTCTAAAATGTAAAAATTAGGAAACTAACCTCGTTCTTGTTTGCATTGAACAACCATATGGTCGAGCAGGGGTAGTTTGAGGTCGCACGAGTTCATTTCGAAGTCATTTTGCTTATAAATCTTTTTGATTAATCTAATTTTGCAAACGTCTCCAATTCATTGAAAAGCTACCTTTTTAGTTGTTTGGGCTGTTTTCTATTTTACAATTTGCATTTTGAGTTTTCTCAAGATTGTAACTTCGGTTGGTGAGGGTGTTAGAGTTGAAGTGGGAGAGGATAGCGTTGAGCCAGAAGAAAATTTTTGTTATAACTTTGACTAGGTTAAAGCTGAATTTGGTCAGAGCACCATTAGAAAAAATGAATATAACTCTTAGAAAGCATACTCAACACTCTTGTCATATTAGAAGACGACCACATTCGCCTTAGTGATCCTAAAGACATTGTGGAGCAGCTACTTTAGAAAGAAAAAAGAGGACAAGTTGATTATACTGTTGTGGATCCTTTGATGAGGAAAATGAAAGCTGCATGAGGGCCCAAGTGATTCAATTAAAGAGATTTCTAATAAAAAAGGATCGTTTTAGCACTAAATGGTATGATGTAGAGTGTCGTTGGTATCTTCATGCTGGATTAATACCTTATGTGACCTCATTTATCATCAAGGCGTTGCACACTGCAAGGTTTAACAGGCATGTCACATTTGTCGGATAGCTTAAAAACTTGGCGAGAGGATAAGAATTGATCCTTCTATCACCATAAAATTCTATGCCTTGTAGAATATACAGTACAAGTTTATCTTTATTCTCTAATTTGTCTTTGAATTTGGTAAATTTTTATCTGTAAGTTCCTATGTAAAATTAGCTCATTTATTTGGAAAGTCCGAGTCTTTCTCGTACTTTATGCTCTCCAAATGTATTGCAATTAAAATTTGTGGTATTAAGGGACACATGTTTAGTTTGTGTTATGGCTTTAATTTTTACGTGTCAACTTAATTTCTCCCATATGTGAAGAGCAAGAGTTTTGTCCTATTAAACTTCATTAGACAGGTTACAAGTCCAAATGATTTATTTACGTTCCTCATGTCATGTCAAAAACAATGAAAACAAAGTAATTCTTCATTGAAAAGCTAATTTATAGTTATTTTATATTTCACGTTGTTGTTCTTTAGATGATTTCTAGATGTTTTGTATGATGTTCTTTGACCCCCCATTTTCCACTTCTATAGTAAAATCCAGATTAACTGAACTTTGCAGGTGATAATGAGAGTAAAAGTGTATTGGACGCATTCTTCTTGGGGAAGGCTTTGGCAGAAGCCTTGAATGAGCGTATTGAGTCAATAGTAGGGGAGTTTTTGAGCGCAATTGGTCGGCTGCAATCTGAGCAACAAAAGCAAGTGCAGGAATTCCGGGTAAGGAGCCTTTTAAGTTTGCTCTTTTCACTGCAGGCCATTAACTTTTCTTGTGATATCTACCTGTTGTGGAATACTTTTGTCTAGGTTACCTTTTTGTTAGATGTATTGCTTGGCAATAGTTTTATTACACCTTAAAATTAATTATATTGGCCACAAACAATCTTCATGTCCGATGCCAAGTAAAGTTCTCTTTCAGCACATTCCGCTTTCTTAACAGAAAATCAATAATGATGAGTATTTTTTCTATGTTTCTAAGCGAATATTTCTAGTTGTGGTGGACTAGTGGTGCTCCCTCTCTTTCGAGGGAAGATCAAAAGATGGTTCTAGACTTGAGCAGTTTGGCAAATGGCCTCTTGAGTTTTATTCAATGTTGCTTGGAGGATAAACCTTGCTATTAGTAATTCATTCACTAAATTCTGTTTTGGTTCTTCATATATGATTGAGCATGAGAAGTTCTTGTTTGCAGGAAGATGTATTTGAAAGGGCCAAAAGAGCGAAAGAGAAAGCAGCTCGTGAGGCCATGGAGGCGCAAGGACTGATAGGCAGGTCTGTTACGGTAGAGACGTCGCCAGTCACTAATGGCACAACTTCAGTAGCCTCAACAAGCAATGATGTTAACCCTGAAGTTAAACCATTATCATCCGAGCAAAGTCCCTCGACTGTTGAGGCTGAACCAGATAATGCCAACCAAGATATCGTTTCAAGGGTATCAAATGACGACTGATTTCATCTTCATATGTATATGATGTGGTGGGAATTAATATTTGATGTAACGTTGTAGACCACAACCTTTCGACAATAAGTTGGAAAGCGGTCCAAAATGGCATATAGTTACCATACTTTTTGCTTAACAAACTTTTTGCTTAACATGTTATGGTATTTAAGTTCTAACATCAAAGTCTAACTTGATTGCCAAACGCACCAGAAACGTGGTCAGAAACGTTACACACTGTCGCATTGTAAAGCACGTAGCCTGATATCGAACAAGATTTTTTGATCGTTTTGCTTCTCAATATGTTAGTGAATGGATGCTGAGGAAAACCGAGCTAGAAGAACTCCTCTGTTATACCCTTTGCGCATGTGGAATAGATTGAACTTGTATCACAAAACAAAATTTTCTTACATTTGTAGGTAAATTCAATTCCAGAATCCAGATACTGAAGATTTCCAACAAAAAAAAAAAAGGGAGAGAAAAGAAAAAACCATAACTCTGACAAGATGGATAGAGCAAGCTCAAACCGAAACTCCAGATGACTCCAATGCATCTGGAGGCGCAAAAGCACGAGATTTCCACTTTTTGTATCAGCTAATCCTTCAAATTATTCCTCTCCACTCTCGTCACTAAGATCCATCGCAGATCCCCTCTTGACATAATCCACCTTAAAGTCATAGTCATCATCCATAGCATCTACCTGGTTTGATTTGTTGGCTTTTTTCCTTCTCTTCTTTTCTGCCCTCTTCATCTTCGTATTAAGCATACCTTCTGCAGCATACAGCTTCTCATTTTGCCTGCTCATAGCTGTCTTTCCCTTGGCCTTGCCCGCCTCATCATCGTCTTCGTCTTCAGCTCCCATGGACTGGTTATCAGCATCATTATCATTATAATCAGCCACGTGGGAAGTTCCTTCTCCTTGGGTTGACGTCCATTGTTCTCTGTCGTCCTGAAGCACGGCCGTGGAAAACCACTTTAGATGCAGTTAATTGTTCAAATGCTCATGTCAGAATACAGTCTCTTGATGTGCAATAACACAACAAAAACTCTTGGGAAAAAATTAACTAGTACTCTTTGTTGCTAACCCCTCTAAAAAGAGGGGTTTAAAAGCATGTATCCTAATTAACAGCCCAAAAAATGATAGTTTAACTCCAAAGTAAATGGAATAGAATACAAACCTCTGCCATGTCTTCGTCAAATTTAATCCTAATAGGCTGGCTCGGAGGAACTTCAACAGGCTGGAAATCATCAACAGGCTTGAGGCTCCCAATAACCGACGATTCCCCGCTGTACACTTCATCAATGTTGAACTCTTTGCTAAGCTCGGAAACAATCTTAGCTTCTGAAGGTACACCTTGATTCCTAACTGGGGGCATAGTGTAATATGGAATTTTTCCTGAAAAAAAACAAATTATAGGTTGACATGTTTAGCTCGGTCGCGTGTTTTCAACTATTTCACAAATGAGGTTTTATCATAAAGGAATGCAGCAGGATGCATACCCTCATTCCAGTCGTGCAGAACAATTCTTGCTGCAGATTCGACATCTACGATACCACCCTTTTTGAGCTTACCTCTAACAGTAGCCACCTTCTGCAGAAAGTCATCTACTGAATCGAAGCTTGAGACCTTGTATATAGTTACCAACAATTTGGCTGGACAAAGCTTACGAATTTCCTTCACTGTTTTCATCAAAAAACAAGGAAAGTGAGTATGCTAATTAGAGTCTGACTAAAAGTAAAAAAACTAATGATGGTAGATCACTAAAATGAGAGTTCCAAGCTGAATCCCATTCAGCACACCTGGACTAATTGGGTCCTCCAACTTTTCAATTCGTTTGCAATTTCGAAGAGTTATAGACGCATCATTTTCTTTCGATTTAAGCATCACGACACCAGGGCAGTCCAGCAGTTTAACGTTCTTGTCTAACTGAACCTCTTGCAATGATCTGGTTAATCCTGGAGTGGACCCAACATTGGCAACATGGGATCTCTTCAAACTATTAATGAGACTACTTTTACCAACATTCGGCAAGCCAATAACCCCCACGGTTATGGATCTCTTGATCTGCCAAAGACACAAGTGCCCATTAGATCAAGAAAGCATGGTAAAAAAAAGTGGCACACATTTATTCAAATCCAAATTCTATAATTAATCATGCAAATTAGGACAGACTAGCCTCCACCTAAATCTGTCATAACAGGATATTGAGCGACAATTCACAATTACAAAAGAAAACACAACCATGAATATTAGACACAGAGAGATGAAACCTTCGTAGACCCATACAACACCACCATTAAGATTCTAAAACTAGAGGAACATTATAGAAAGCCAATTGCTAACAGCAACTACAACAGAATCTGGCATCTACAATACCAATAGTAAAAGGAGGAAGCAACCAATAGACAACGGAAAACACAACAAAAGGACAAACGTTTTCAAGTGGGATATTCCCGAGAAGGAAAAAAAAAAAAGGTAAATTACATCGTGGCTTCTTGAGTAATTCTTTAACAATTTGAGAAGAATGTCAGCTCCAAGACAATCACTTGTCTGTAGTAGGTTACTGGTTTTAGCCGCCTTTGAGGAAGATTTCCACCCCAAATTCGACCTCTGCTCTTGAGTGCTGCACTTGAAAGCCACGGCTGGCAATTCTTCGCGAAGATAATTGAGCCACTTCTCAACAGCTTCACGAGGAACAAGATCTGAAAATCAAGCACCCATGCTAATCAACGAAGGAAGCACGATAACCAAAGCATTTCTGCACACCTGATATTTATATTCTTTTTTCTGCAACTTAAACCAGATTTCTAAAGCTAACTTGGTAATGAATAAGTAAAAAGAGGTACATTCGAACAAAGACGTGTGTGTTAGGTTCATATGGAAGGAAAGGAAATTACCAATTTTATTCAACAGCAAGACGAGATGCTTTTCGGGACCTGATTTCATCACCAACTTTTCCAAGTCAACACAACGGGTGCCCAAAGGATCTCGAGCATCAAGAACTTCCAAAATGACATCCGAAGCTTCAATAACTTTTACCAACTCCTTGTAGAAAGCCCTGTCTGAGCCCTCTGTTCCAGACCAAAACACATAAAAATTGAGACTTGGAAGGAGAAGGTAGCAAACAGGTTTTGAGAAATTGCACAAAAAGTCTACTTTAAGGAGTAGATGTTCCTAGTTTTACTGAATTAAGAGTGTCTCTTTTTTTTTCCTTAAAAAGACAAAAAAAAAAAAATCTTTCATAAATCCTTTAAAAATTTTTAATAAAATCTTTATAAATCATTGATTAATTGATCATTAGTGTAATATGTCTAATGAGTCAATTTTCAATCACCTAAATTATTGATTCTTTAAATTCTTTAAACACGGAGACATGGCCCAGTAGACATACCACGAGACTTCGCAAAACCAGCAGAAACATCACCAATATTTTCATCTTCTTTTCCCGTCGATTTGGACGCATCATTGTCTTCTAGCAACCCTAACTTCCTCTTCTGAGCCTAAATTTTCAAAAAAATTAAATAAAAAAAGATCAATACAAAAAATTAAAAAAAAATGATTCTACCAAAAGAATTGAAGCCAAAAAAAGAAAAAAAAAACTGACTCTTTCTTTGCGAGCGGCTTTCTTCTGCTCCATTTCTTCGAGAGCCCGGGCCCGGCGAGCTTCGAGAGCCTTGAGCTCCTGTTCCTTGAAAGGCCAGTCATTGGGAATGCCAGGGTCCTTCTCGACCTTGCGCTTGCGACCCAACCCGAGCTTCTTCGCCTCCTTCGCCTTCTTCTTGTGGTGCTCTTTCACCTTCCTTATCACCTTGTACTTCTTCCTCAATGAGATTCTCTTGCTCTTGCTCTCTAACCATTTCCAACCATCAAAATTGATATCAATCGGTACTCAAAAACTAAAAGCTGCAAATAAAAAATAATAATAAGTTGGCTTACTTTTACTCTTCTTCACCATCTTCGTTTGTTACTGCTATTAGAGAGAGAGAGAGAGAGGCGGGGATACGACGGAAACCGAGACAAAAGGGGAGCGTGAGGAGCGAAACCCTCTTTTGCGGCTTTAACAAGGTTTTGGCAAAAGAAGCGTGTGGGAAGCGACGACGCTTTAACGTATGTCTTCGTGGGCCTTTTTAGTTGGGCCTGAAGCAAAGCCGGAGAAGAGGGTTGGTGCTTGCTTGCTTGCTGGGCTTTTCCTGCTTGGTCTAGGGAATGCTCTCTTTCGGCTCAATCCAAGCTTGAATTCTGAAGAGAAAAGAATGATGAAAAATGGGGTGAGAGAGGCTCGAACTCTCGACCTCAGGATAACTCAGAAGCTATGAGACCTACGCGCTAGCCAACTGCGCCACCACCCCTTGGGTTTTTTTTTAAAAAATTACATAAAATATTCTGACATAGCCCAAACCAACACTAAAAGTTCCTACTATTCCTTGCCACCATTTCCATGTCATTGCTCCTTTATTTGTGTGTTTTTATTTTTTATTCTTATTTTTTAAACTTATTAGGTGTTTAACATGATAGTGAGAATCATTAATTATAATTGTTTTTATTGTAGTATGCAAGAGCTTTACACTGTAGCAACTTTTTCTTTTTTACTATAGCATATGAGAACTTTACATTGTAGCTAACTGAGTTAATGGTGCAACCACCCTTAGCCAAACACATGGTTAGACCGGGAAGTTTTAACTTAAATTTTAAGCTTGAGTTAAGTTTGAAATTTACTGTTAGATTATATTCTCTCAATCGGGAAAAAAATAGCAAGTTTATTCCTAAAATGATTGGTTCTTTTTTTTGATTGTTTTTTCCTTCAATGTAAGAGGACTAGTGGGTGAATTGAAGATTAATAAATAAATAAATAAATAAATAAATAAGCAAGAGATAAAAGAAAAAGAAAAGCATAATTTTACATCAAAACAAATGGGTAATAGATAACTAGAGTTAGATAGTGACATACAACACACCTTAATAATAATAAAAAAAAGGTTGTATATTACCTAATTTAGCTAGTGGACTAGTTTATAGGAGCCATCTAATAAACACAAAACCCAAACAAAGAAAAATAAAAGTCAATAACCCACTATTGCATAACTCTTTGCGAGTAAATTAAGTAACATACTACCTTTTTATTACTACTATTATATAATACTATTTTTTATTTTTCTTTTGATTAATATTATTTCTCATAGTTAAAAAGACCCAAGTACCATTATACATATTTGTCTATATCTAACTTAAAATATTTAGGATCAATTTTGCCCTTATATATTTTTAGATATTAAATATTTCAAACTTTCTCAGAGAAATTATAAAATTTAAAAACAATATTGTAACGCCCCTAAGTGGGGATTAGTAGTCTTTAGTAAATATAAATAAATTTTACAATATTATTTCAAATCATTAAAACATTGCTAATGGGTCTTTAAAATAAAACAGAACAAGAATATATTTAAAATTTCAATCCACGGTTTAATGTAACACTAAATATTAAAAGTGCAACTGTCATCATCATTATACAGCTCCCAATCATTAGATTTAAAAGTCTTACATGATCAAATGAAATATATATAAAGCTAAAAAAAACTCTGACGCGTCACAGGTAGCGTTGTTGTCTACTCCCCTTCAGATAAATTACACTAAAATCCACATGAGAGGTAAAAATTTAAGGAAATGAGCATTGACATGCCCAGTAGGAAAACTATTACTCACCTTTAGGTTTTATTATTTACTGTGTTAACACTTGCATGGTTAGTTTATTTCCAACATAATATTGTCTATGTTAAAACAATTCCATTATATTTATAACTAGTGGTTCTATAGATAAACTTTACCATTTTTTATATAATATTACTTATGCTTGAAAAATAATTGTAAGCATCTACAAAGAAACCTAGAATTTCGTCTCTCTACTTATCGTAATCCCCCAAAGGGCACGCTGAACAACTCAAAACACCAACCCATGAGTTATCAGTGAGGGAACATCGAGTCCCAAATCCTCACTAAGACTTTTTCTGTACAGTGTGTTCTGGGACTTTCAACCCAAGAGAGTGCCAACGTCTCCTCTTATTTACCTTTTAGGATATATGTGTCCAATGACGTAACAGTCGCCTTATTCATGTCTCACCATCCTCTTATATCCTTACAGATATGTATAGAGTCTATATTATCTAACTACGCTTCTCAAAATTGTATTAAAACTTGTCAAATCACTTGACCTCATTGTACACTACAACACGAGTCCACAATATTATGTCTTAAGTGATATTCATAAAATAATATTAACAAAATAATACATAATTTATCTTACAAAATAGGGAACCAAAACAAAACCTTACAAAAGTTGAGTACTAAAATCCATACCTCTTTAGCTACTAATCTACTAATAAGTTCTAGCTTGTCACCATCATCACGTATGCTCCAAATATCTCTCGACAACCTTATGTCATATATAGTTAGAAATTATCTAAACAATATCACTATTCAAATTATCGTTATGTCAATTTATTTATTGGTGTGTCTCATAAATAATTTGACTATAAATATATATATATATGTAAATTAGGGATGCTACAGTAAACAATGTCTGCTGCATACAACACTAAACTCTATAGTGAAACGATATCGTATCATTGACACTATTCAAGCTACAGTAACGACACAACAGCAGTATGCCATTTTTGGGCTACTATTGTCATTTTTGTTCTGGAAATTTTTTTAGAACTCTAATTCGTGGTTTCTCATCCTTTTTTTTTCCCTAATTTTGGTTCACAATATACATACAAAGCATAAAATTCCTTACAAATATATTTATAACAGTAATCATAGAATTAATTAAAAAAATATGCTTTTACAATATATTATTGTTCAAGTAATGCAGCAGAGGAAATACTTACATAGCTGCTTAAGATGTTGGATAGAATGCTATCTATTGCTTCTTTTTTCTTTTTCTCTTATTTCTTTGTCTCTCTATCTCTTTCCCTCTCACTCTCTTTTCTCCATCTTTCTTTTTCTCTATTGGGTTCTCTACCATGGGGGAAAGAATGAGAAGTTGGACTTATATAAAGGAAATAGAGAGGAAATAATATTTGGCCCACATATTTGTATTTTCGCGTGAATGTAAGCAAGGAAAGAGAAAAAGAAGATGAAAAGAAAGAAAAAAAGAAGAAGAAAAGGATAAGAAGAGTTAGAGTAGGTGAGAAAAATTAGAAAAAGTCAATGAGAAAATGGAGGTGTCTCTAGGGGTTGTTCTCGAGGAGAAGAAAAAGAAAGAATAGAAAAAGAAAAAAAATTAGGTGTTGCAAATACCATAGAAGTGGTATTTGTCAAATTGACCTTAACGTTTACTTTGCTAAACACCATGACTAATAAATCATTTTCTAAAAAGGTTTTGGTGCATTTGCCTCTAAACTTTAGGCTTTTTTGCAATGTGGTTTTTAAACTTTTTTTGTAGCAACTGAGTTCCTAAATTCTGCTAAGTATAACAATTAAGTCCTTAAACTTAGCTTAGTGTGGCAATAAAGTCCACAATCATTAACGTTTGTCAAAATTAAGATGAAAAATGATTACATGAGATGTACATGACCATTTAGAAAGGAAGAGATATAATTTTAAGCATTAAAATGATTAAAATATACATGGAAACTAACAAAATTCTTAAAAATAACAATGATATAATTTCTTTTATTTTTTATAATTTTGGACATAAAATTAAATGATCTGACTCTTATTAGAATTAAATGAGGTGTATAGGTATTTTAAATGGGTCACATACATATCACATGATTGTTCTTGTCTTGATTTTGAAGAAACTTTGTGATTAGGACTTAATTGCCATCATCAACACCACAAGCAGCTACGCATGGTGCTCAAATGGCTCTTCCCTATTCGTCTCAGCTTGCTTGGATAGACCTGCAACAAAAAGAGGGACGTTTCAGAGGTAAAAAAAAGGGGACACCAATGTAGTGCTGAACAAGGGCTTTCCAACACTCAAGGCTAACATTACTCAGCAGAATACGAAAGCTAGTTAGTTGGGAATGAGTACATTGGCCTCGAATTACAGTAAATATACTCTATTTATAGGCTACCACTCGAACTGAGTGTTAGACGGGTTTTGCCTATGACCCGTGTGTCACATCAAGGCTTGTTAGAGGGCAGGTGACATGTGTCATGGCCTCCATTGGCGGATTGGCCTCCATTCGATGGTGGGAGTATGGCCATGTCTTGAGCTTATGTATCGAGTGGCCACCTGCTTGGGTATGTGCTCAGTGCCGTCCTCGAGAAACACTTTCTTGGTGGCTCAACAACTGTACTCAGTAGATGTTAACGGGAAAATGATGTTTGACGTATGGTCCTCAACTCTTCCTCCCGAGGTGCTCTACAGGGCCCACACTGGTTGCGACACAAGCTTTGCCTCATTGGGAAAGACACGTGCTCTGGTTGGATTGTCAGAGCCTATAAGCAGGTGGCCACTCGATATAGAAGCTCAACACATGGCCATACTCCCGTCGTCAGATGGAGGCCGATCCATCGACGGAAGCCATGACACATATCGCCTGCCCTCTAACAGGCTTTGATGTGACACATGGGTCATAGACGAAACCCACCTAACACCCGGTTTGAGTGATAGCCTATAAATAGAGCACATTTACTGCAGCTCGAGGCCAACATGCTCCTTTCTAACTAAGTAGCTCTTGTACTCTGCCAAACAATGCAAGTCTTGAGCGTCGGAGAGCCCTTGTCTAGCACCACGTTGGTGTCCCTCTTTTTTTTACCTCAAAAGCGTCCCTCCTCTTATTGCATGTACGCTTAAGCAGGTTAAAACAACCAAAGAAGAGCCGTATGAGCACCGTGCGTAGCCACACGTAGTGTTGATATGCCGTCGCATATTGGTAAGCATCAACAACCATACTTAGTAAAATTTAAAGACTCAATTGCCACAAAAAATTTAAGAACCATATTGCAAAAAAAGCCTAAAATTTAAGGAACAAATGCACCAAAAAACCTTTTTTTTTTTTTTAAAGAAAGAAATTATTCCACAAATAATGAAGAAAACAGTGTTTACAAAATAAAACGAGGGAAAGGAAGGGGTAAGGGGGTAGTGTCTTCTTGCGTTTGGCTAGTTCAGTTCCCTCTAAAATGTAGCCATTTGATTACCAACAATAGCTACGTGTTGTTTGACCTAAGGGTGAACGGCGGGCGGTTTGACGGTTTTTGGGAGGGTGTATGTCATTTTTTTGGATGGCAGGTTGGCGATTAACCAACCGCAGACCGTCCATGGAATGGCAGGCGATTTCAGTTTAGATGTAGTTGGGTTGAGGCGATTTGAGTATATACTATAGCCTAATGCAATTTTTTGGGCTTTTTGAAAAAAAATGAAAAAAATTTGAAGAAAAATTAAAGTTTCATGTATTTTGAATATGTTTTCAAAAAAAAATACTAAGCCAAACTTAATTATCCTAGTATGTTTGCTTGTGAATTCAACCAAATATTGGCAAGTTAGGTTACAAGCTTTTTTTTTTTCTTTTGATAATTAATATACATTTTATGTTGCTATGCATAAAGAAAGTGTGAAAGAAATAGCTAACTTGTATCTTTAATTTGATATGAAAACATTATCTTTTGTTTGGAAACACATAAGAACTCTTCAATGGAAATGAAAAAACAAATGTAACTCCAGTTCTTTTAGAAATGGTAAGATCTTTTTTTGGCAAAAGAAGAAAGAGAAGATCCGTATCATCTTGACTTAGTTTTGATTTCTCCATTTTTTAAAGAATGTTGAGTCGGGCTCTTCTACTATCTGTGTCTAATAGAACGTGATGAGCCAAATCTTCTTCAAGTAGAATCACTTAAAAAAACAAAAAAAAATAGACGGATGGGTTCGGGTTGAACTCGTCGTCTAAATTTTAAAACCGAACCCGGCCGCCTATACATGTTGGCGGACAAGTTGTTAACATGGAATTGGTTTTTTTGGGCGGGGCGGGTGCTGGTACGGTCGGGTGACGGGTGCGGGGTGGGTTTTGTTCTACCTTAGTTTGACCGACCGCGACGAAACCAGGTTCGCACAATTTCAATCCTCATCGATTCCTCTCCTTACATCTTCGTCCTCTTCATTCCCAAAATCCTTTCTTCTCAACTCGTAAGCTCTGAAAACTAACTCAACCCTAATCTCTTCTTCTGCTTTCAGTTTTTCTATATCTGTATAATAATCTTCTTGTCTGTTCTCTCTCTGTCGTACTCCTATTTTATTTTGAGCCGAGAAAGATTGGTTTTTTCAGTAATTTTAGTACTTATTTGAGATTAATTGTTTTGTGATTTGGGAACTATGAGAAAGTAGAATTGTAGCGGTACATTGTCTTTGTCTCTTTGCCTAAGTAACTCGTTAGGCTTAGCTTGAGTTTTTTCTTTACTTGCTGTCTTCTGGTTTTGATCTTCATTAATTTGGCAGAGTTTTGAATTTATTTAGTTATTTTTTAAAACTTTTTATGCTCATTTATGCTGTAGATTGGGGCATAAAAGGTTGGTGGGGTCCGCTGTGATCTTTTCGCTTTGAGTCCTTTCATTGAATATGCGTGGTGTACAATTACAACGTGTTGATTGATGAAGGGCAGGGACTCTTATCCATGGCGGACTATGTGGCTTCAACTTCATGTATTAATCTGCATATGCAGATTGGTGGTGCCGTCAAACATAAGGGATTCTCACCTCAGAATTCACATTTCATAATAGTGCAAAGGTTTTTTTTTTTTGCACATTTGTATTCTTGTATTTTTTTTTCTGGTGGGTATTTGTTTGTTACTTTGTGGCCCTTTTTGGTTTATTGGTTTAAATAAAAATTCAAATTTTTTTGTGAGGGAAACTACTGTAAGGAAACGGTTTGAATTTTGGTTCAAACGTATAAACCAAACAACACCAAAATGTTGGTCAAAAAAGGTTTGTGGGAATGTGAAATGCTGTGCTTGAGAGTCAAGTAGCGTTGGAAATTATGTGATAAGCTGTATTTCTGATTGTAGGAGATATTCCTATGGAATCTGGAACTCTATTTGGTCACAGAGGTGGAACATGTGTGAGCTTACTGCTCCTGGCATCTTGAAGTTGGAAGTAAGTCCTCCATCCAGGAGGTCGACGGTGAAGTGTATGTGTTTGGGGTCGTTAGTAAACCCTGTAGGTGCTATAGCGTCTAATTGGGTACCGGTTGTTGATCGAGCGCTTTTGATGGCCAGTATATTTCTCACATATATGGCTGGAGTTATACCTATCAAGCCGTCTTATCAAAAAGATATCTCCAGTGAGGACAGGATTCTTGAAAGCCCAACCTCTTCTGGTAGGTAAGGGGACGCATCTCAAACTTTTGAGGTTGATGTTCCATTGTTCAGAACAAATGACGAATTCACGGTCACTCAGAGATGTCCAATTCTTCTGATTTTTCTGGTTCTTTTATTTGTTGCAGTTCAATGACAAATGAGGAAGAAGCTAATCCAAAGTATGCCTTAGATGTAGTGAAAGAGAAACTTTTGGACTCTTTAGATGCCTTTGAATGTGGAGCTAATTTCGGAAATAGGATCCTTGAGTACAATGAGAGCCATTCAAAACGACCTTTACATTTGAGTGCCCTTGCTGATGGTCCACGGTTAAGATTGCTTTGGGCTATTCTTCGGCAAATTCAGGAAGAGGCAAGATTTGTTTCTGTTCTTTGTTTTTCAATGTTACTTTGTTGGAAGTTTTTGCTCTTCTTTTAAGAATTTTTTGACTTATGTGGTTAAAAGTAGTAGTTCATAATTTTAGACTCCCAATCTGAACTAGTATGATGGGTCATATGTCTTGTAAAAAATGCTGGGCAATGATTTCTCATTTACAATTGTGTTAGTGACTGATAATTTTTCTTTGCAAATGTTGTTTTGCAGGTGAATGATATTGCAAACTCTGAATCGCTTGACATGTATGATAGGTTGACAGCTTTTTCTAGAGTGATTCAAAAATCTTCTCAACCTGTGTGTCTGACTTGGCTGGAAAGAGAGCATCACCTTGCAAATGGCAATCTTGACAAGGTAGATCAAAAAACTCAATGTGGCATTCTTTAATTTTTCTGTAATTAGTGTTTTCTCATGAAGTCCTCATTATATCTCTCTTCTGTTAAGGCACTTGTTTCTTTGTTACATGCAAAGTTAAATGGAGATGACACTGTTCTGCTGAACATTAAGAACTTAGGCAAGGAAGGTCTTTATGCAGATTTATTGTGCTTTCTTTGTTTTGGTTCTATCAGGTAAATTTATTGTAGAGCATCTCTCAATCTCTTCTAATCTGCTAGCATATCATTGCTGTTATGTTCCATTTGCTAGTTTCACCCAATTTCATTTTCACCTAGCTTCGTGATTTTTATGCAAAATTGGATCCAAGAGCTCTTTAATTTGTGAAATAGGAACCAGTACTGACCTACGGTCTCTCATCATTGTTTAAGAGAACCTTTAGATCAATGAAGTGAACTTTTTAAGATACAATTTGTGCAGTTGGCATCATGTAATTTCTCATAAATTACTTTATAATCTGAAAAAGAATAAAGTGTAAATATGGTTGGTTTATATTACTTCATCTAAGAAGAATAGTTCCCTTAAACAGTAAGTAGTTACATGCAATTACTCTAAAATGTAAGGAAAACGTACCCTCACATGATTTAAGGTAGTTTTTTTTCACCTTTAATTTAATGGTCTACTTTACTATTACACTGTTTTATAATTAACCTGTCATTAATCTATATTGGGTCGCTTGACCTTCATTCATATTGTAGCAGGGCAGATTGCTGTTATGACAAGAGCTTGTATTTTTCGAATTGAATTTCCATAGTGGAAGATTTTTTGATAAATTTAGCAGATGGGATTGCAAGCACATAGTTAGAGCTTATTTCCGTGGACAGTAATGTCTCAAATGAAATGAATAGCTTGTGCTTGGCACTTTGTACTTTGTCAACACGAGCACTTCAAAGATTACGTAATGAGGTACATTCTAGTGGAACTTAGTACTTTGTTTATTGTTATGAACTACTTGTTCATTGCATAACTACCAATAGCTTGTTTACTGCATAATTTGTTGTTTTATAGCCTGCATTTTGGTCTCCCACTTTTTCTTCTCATGCAACCATTGACTTGTTCATGATGATCATCGGTACAATTTGGCTTTGTGGGTTGATGTTCTATCTTGCTTAGGGGTGTAGTCCTTAAACTTTTGTTGTTTTTTCTTTTATAAGCTTCCTCCAAGCCATGAATCTATGATAATAATCCGCTATCAGTATAATGGTTCGAGTAACTCAAGTTGAACAATTTGCATGGTGGGGATGAAGTTTATAGGTCTAGAAGGAAAACTTTTATGATTTGTAGTTTTGACGTATGTGTGTTATGTTATATTACCATGCAGGAGGTTCTAGTAAAAATTCCAAACGTAATAAAAAATGCCCCTGTTATTAGGTGGCTTTAAACCAGTGGCTTTATCAAAATCTGGAGTCTGTTGCATCAATGTACGAGGATCGCTTTGACTTGTGCACACTTCAGAGGCAACGCGTTGAGGAACCAGCCAATGGCTGCTCAGAAAAATCTCGGTGGAAGAAACTTACTTGGAGAACATCTACAACTGCGTCGTCTCCATCATGCTATGTTGTGATAAGCCATTTTTCGATGCCTGTAAAGCGGACAAAAGAATTACGGGCTCTTAGAGGACGATAGGCTCCTTTTAGTTCTTTCCATTTCATTTCCCTACATTGCTTAAATATTATTTGCAATCATTGTGGTATATAGTGAGCCCAATAATCCTTAACCATCACGGTTGGTTTGTGACTGTGTATGTCACAGGAGGTATTAGTTCAGCCTATTCCTAGAGTTGTCTGACATTGGCATACCATTAATTGGAGCCGTTATCAACAAAGTCAGCGATGCTATCTCATTCTTGTTAGTGAGCTTAATTGGGCGATCATTGGGACTCATTTATACTGGAATCAGGCAGTCCCTGCAATGGAAGTGAGATAAAACTTAAAAGGGAGGTAAAATTCTTAGTTCATTGCAATTTTTGTTCTTAGGGATGTAGGCATTCGGAAAAATTTGGTTCAACTCTCAGATTAAAAAGTCCATCTTTGTTCTGGCCATTTGGGGCAACCCTTAAGCATAGTTAATTGAAGTTGAGATAGCTGTCCTCAAAACCCTGTTCCAGATTGGGCAAGTAATCTGACAAATATAAGAATAAAGCGAAGTTTTACATCTTTTCTTTGATGGCCAAGTTCCCATGTTGATGCTTATGTTCCCATACAGGTCTTTGTGTAGAATGTCCTTTCCCAACTTTTAACACATGGGTAAGACTATTATCTTTTTAGTAGTTAACTAATTCTTTCTTTTACTTTGGTGAAAGTATAAATACCATTCGGTTGTCGGCTAGTGGATATGTTACTTATTAGTTTATTTAAGTGGGGGATAAAGCTTTATATAAGGTGAGAGTTGGTCCAGTCAACTCATTGTCAGATTCATTAAAGCCTGAATTCGTTGAAGCTTTCTTGACTAGGCAACTAAGCAGGGCGACCAGCTGGTAAATATCTAAAATGTCTTTTGACAGTCTTACTGTCTTTACTAGTTACTGTGTCTGTTAAGCTGGTGGGTAACTTCTCTCTATATGCTTTTTTTTTGTTTGTTGAATTCGGGGTTAGAGATTCAAACTTTATATCTTACGGTGGAGTTAAGCATTAAATTACTATTACCAATCGCACATTTCTCTATATGCTTATGCTTATGACAATTTTTTTAATAAATTGTGAAACATAATTCAATGTCTGTTTAAAAATTCAAGATAAATGAAACTAGACTTGGGCCAAGCCTTAAGTCTGTGCTATTCGGATGCCAGATTTTTGTAGCACAAAGGGCCTGACGTTGATTTACTAAATCACGTTTGATATATAAGTTCAATCAAATCTGAAACTGATATTAATTGGTTTGTCTCACCACTTTTATCAGAATCTTGATAGTTGATGCGTAATTTTTGATGAATTGGTGGGAACACACAAGGGTGAGAAAATGACGGGCACAAATATATATAAATCACATTACTTTTCAAAAGATCACAAGAAAAGCAAAAGCACATTTCAGGAGATAATCCTTGTGCCCTACCATCTTTACACGGTAATCTCTTTTGCTGAGAAACTTCTTATTATATACTAATCAACTGATTATGTCCACACCTTTATGTAAGGCGAGGTCTCCCTACTTTAAGCGTTAAGGCTTCGCATTTTTAACTATGGTTTCAACCAATGAATAGTATCAAGCTTTCATATACTACAGTAAATTGCTGTAGTGTAAAGCTTTTCTATACTACAATTCTTAAACTTAAAACTTCAGTTCTAATTGAAGTTTTAAATGACCTATAAGTACAAGAACTTTGTGCTTAATTAGTGATTATTTTTTGAATTAGGTCGGTATTCACCTCATTAAGAGAACTTTGATTCGTTGATGTGGAAATTTTATAGACAATCCAACGGTGTAGACCACTAGCGCCTTTCCTTAAAATTTTGTCATAATGGATTTTATTATGAGAGTTGATTGTTAAACAAAAATACGAAAATAGTTGTATAAATAAAGAATACTATTCTCCACTTTACCAATGAGATAACGAACTGTCGTACAAGTTTGGCACGCAGTAACAAATCTGGGTGAAATTGCTGTTTCTGCTCACGTGCCACAGGTCTGAAAAAATGACAGCAGTCTTTTTTGTATATATCGTTTTTTTTTTCTCGGGTTTCTCAGGAAAAGAAAACATAACATGAAAAAAAGAATATCATAAAAAAGTATTATATGTGCTGTGTGTGTGATATTCTATATTGACTAACAATCTTGATAAGACTGATTAGAAAACGAAAGAATGCAGAAAAGGGAGAAGCGAAAGGCATGATTAGAGGGTTGATGAAGCATCACTATCCAAACAAAAACAGCAAAATGGGAAGCCATAATTTTGGTTCAAATGTTAGTTTTTTATTTAGTTTCTTTTTTTTTAATACATGCAAATGATGCAATTAAGTTGGAAGAACAGGAAAGTAATAGTCCAAGAAGTAATAATTGTACAATTATCAAAAGAAATATTTGCTAGAGAGACTAATTATTGTATGTCTAATATAATATGTGGACCACTCAGCTTTTGGGCCACTTTCATATCTTTATTGCATGGTTTGCCTGGTGAAAGGAACCTAACATGAGACCCGTCTAGGCAATTGAAACTGTAGTGATTTGATGTCCAAAATGAATCTTGCCGGGAAAGTGAAAGAGTGGAAAAATCGAACAAATGGGTATTTTGCTTTGGGAGTTTTTCCTTGGATGAGTACGGATTATACGTGAAATCATTTGCCACGTATAAATACTATTTTGATAATATAGGACTCGTCTAAGGTCCTCAAGACCATACTTGCACCTAAATTACATTGTGTTGGCTACTAACAGTTCGAACTCATTTTTAGTAGCTACAGTGTAAAATAAAAACAGTTATAGTGTAAAACTCTCATATGATATAGTGTTTAGAATAAAAATGGTTTAAACCAATCATAAACACCCCAATAAATATGAGAAATGTAATAATAATTTAACATAGCACTTACATTGTAGAGGTGTAACTATAGTGTTGGACCATCCAAAAAAAAAAAGAAAAACTATAGGCCATGTTTGTTTCTGTTCTCATAATTTTTGAAAATGTTTTTGTACATTTTTCGAGATAAAAAGTTTTAAAACACTCTCAGTATAATTCTAAAAAAATTCTTATTTTTCAAAACAAAAACATATTCACTTATTTTAAAAACAATATTAAATGACCCCATAGCGTTGGACAGCTATATTTTTTAGTGTCCTGTTGAGTTGAATAAATATCAGTTTATATTTTTACTTTTATATTTCTCACTTGTCTTTCATGAAATCAGAGATCAGTTAGAACGCACTCGATCATACAAGTTTGTGCAATATATATGGATACACACACACACACACATTATGTATAATACTATAATGCTTGTCAGATGCGCAAAGGATGGGATAAGATGCTGAAATACATTAGAAAGATACATGACATTCAAATAATGAGGAAGTTATAATAAACTAGTAATCGTTACGTATGTTTTACGCAGTGACACCACTTTATTAGCGGCCAACTTTCCTACTTTATTTTCAACCAAAAACTTTCCTCCTTTGTGTATTCGGCCTTGAGATTAGTATATCCTCAATTTGTTTAGTTAAAGTATATCCTTAATTAGGCAGAATTATTTTTTCTTTTTAGTTCTTTAATGTTTTACTAAATAAAAATTGAAAAGGTTAGTGATGGATTAATGACGACTAGTGGAGATAAGCAAATTAATTTGCGTAATATAGTAATAGCTAATAAAGTTATTGTAGGCAGCAATATTTTTCCTTACATATTTGACCAATCAGATATATATATATATATATATATATATATATATATATATAAGTATGTGTATATAAAAAAGAAAAGGGGATTTGACTATAGTTGTCTGACTGATGGGAAGAACATTATTAATTCGAAGTAGAAGAAGCTCAAATAATCAAATTTAAAAGTTGCCAACGCAGCTATAATCTAGCCATATATTAAACGAAGAAAAACAAAAGGGTATAACTTTTAGCCATATTCATATTTTTTTCCTGATGAGCAGACAGTAAAATTTTAAAAATGCCTTGTCAATAAATACAGTGCTTCAAAACTACATATATGAGAATTCAATGAAACTTTATTAAACATTTGACAAATCAAAGTTGATTCATACTAAATACTATCTTCAAGAGGGCAGAACCACGTACCTCACTTTAAATTTTTTTAAAATAATTTTATATGTGAAATATGATGAATTTAGAAGTTTACCCTTTTAAATTGTAAACCTCTATGTTTGTCTCGCCTGATCGTAAGTGAGAGCTATGATTTGATTTATATGTAAGATTTAATAAAGTTTTTGTCACACTCCGCTCCCCAAACTTATTTTTTGCTCTACCTCTAAGTATTTTTCCTTTACATTCCCACCACAATATTCTCCATCTTTCAAATTGAGAAGAAAGAAAAGGAAAACAAATAATAAAAAGGGCGTCCACGTAACCCCTCTAGCCTCTACGCCTCTAACATTATCTACAATATTCTATTTTTCCAAGTAGCCATATGGGTGGATAGAAGTTCTGTTTGTTGCCTTGTGCCTTTAAAGCAGAATTGACCAAATAATACTGTTCTTTCCTTGACTATTGACAATCTTGAGTAAGGATATCAATATTTTGAACTAGTTTAGTCTAAAATGCGTTACACATGTCCCTTCACTCATACAAGAATCCAAACAAACAAGTTTCCCAAACTTAACTACCTTCTCAAATACACATATTGCCCATAACTTGCCTTGCTCTTGATATTATTCCCTTAAATAGTTGAAACAACTAAGAGAATATTAAAGTCTGTGTAGACTTTTGATTATTATAAAAGAAGACCAGAATTTATGGAATTTTATAAACACATTATTGTATTATTGGGGTCAATTATTTATATGTTTCATGCTAGTTATATCTTCAACAAAAAAAGAAGGTTTGCCTTACTGCCTGAGGCTAATTGGGTCAGAAAGTGTACAAAATTGGACACAAACAACAAACTTACTTGATATCAAAGTTGAGAGACACCAGACATAGTTGGTAGGGTTATATGGTTTGACACATCAGAATTATATGGAGCTATTGTTATATATATATATATGGCCCTACATAGACGACTGATTTATCATATATAGTTGAGTACAGCTAAACCTAAACCGAAAAACAAGAGCTATATATGAAACTATATATGCCCATCAAAACTATACGTAAGCCATGACTTCCTTTTTTTGCTGAAGCACTGAAAGGGAAAGTTGAAGAGTGGGGCAAACCTATAGCTAGGGAAGTTGATGCAAGAAAGTAATGAACTGGATAATTTATATCAAAAGTTTTTGTATGAAAACATAGTTCGAACTAAAGCAATGAAATTAAATTAAATTGTGTAAGGAAAAACACAATAGAAATTTAGTTTGAATTAAAACTTTTGGTTCAAAATATGTTTCAAACTCTAAAATAAGAAACAGTTTTGAGAGAGTGAAAAAAAAAAAATAACAATAAAACAAGTACCTGTTTCTCTACCTCCCCCAGTACTATCCCAACCTAGCTAGCTAGTATAACCTGATCATTTTTCCCTCTCTCTTATTTTTCTGTCTGTTGTGTTCTCAAAAGTAAAAAAGAAAAAAATTGGTTTTTAATTTTAAATCGTTAGATTATATCAAAATTATACCTTAACAGAATTCATTGAAGATTCAACCGTTTAAAATTATTCCTTATTATAGGTATGTATGGTATTTTTTATTACTCTACCACTGAATTTCTCCAAATAATAAAAATCAAAACCACACTAAAAAGTATGAACTGATCAACTAGTGTAATGGAAACTCGTGTTGAGGCATATAAAAGGACCAAATTGAAAGGAAAATTCAAGGTAACAAGACAACTTTAAAGTTATAGGGAAAGAAAGAAAAAGAAACAAGAGCAACAATTGCATCGGAGGACCGGGGCTATGTTTGTTATGAATAAGTGGGAAAAGAATATGAAGAAATTGATGAATAAGGGTAATTATTATATGCTTTTAAAGTGATTCGTTTGACAACAAGAAACTCCCTTCCGTTGAACATTCGCTTCCCACAATAACTAAATTGGAATTCTCTTTTCCATTTATAAACTAGCGGTGAAAAACAAAAGCAGAAAAGAGTTAAAGAAGTATCAAGATAAAATTAAAAGAGAAAAAAAGGTTCTGAAGTATGAAAACCATGCAGATTATATTCCTTGCGTTACAATGAGTGATTTCTCTAGTCACAATATCCAATGTCCTAACATATGTATCCTTTCACTAATATATCCTCGAGACGCCATATTATCATATATTTATTCTCTCTCTCTCTCTCTCTCTCTAGATCTCTATCTATGTACGGCCTGCAGAAAACTGTTTTCTTTAATTTAAGAATAACAAGACTTTCGAGCCCTGAAAAAGGAAGAATATGTATAATTAGCGCATCCCAAAAGATATATAACAAAAAATATATGATCAAAGCTAGTCATACGATCAAATCAAGTCCTTAATTATTCCTTGTTTTTTCTGGCTATAGTGATTTTCTCAACAAAAAAAAAAAAAACCATAGTTAAGGCTTAACAAAAAAAATAATAAAAAAAACTCAGCTCGGTAGCTGCATGATTCCATTAAATAATTACGTGCCACGTGATATGAACACAAAACCTAGAAAAAGGGCCTGATAAAACGAAAAATGGGAGTGAGATATATATGGTTGAGAGAGCTTACCTCCAATAGTTTCCATTAATATTATTGAGCTCAGACATAACGTTGTCTTGGGTTTGCTGCTATATCTCTTACTGCTTACCTAACCGAAGAAATGATACATAATATGTAGAGAGGCTGTCTTGTCTTTGAGGTGCTTACTAAAATCATTCCTGATTTATCGGTTATTGGTTATCAAACATCTTCTTATAAATATATTTTTACATTTATCTATAAAAGTTTCAAGGTCCACTGCATTGACTTTTGGCCCCAATCCTTATGGAAGCATACAAAGCGGCACATGCTTCATGGGTTAATAATTTATTTTGTTATTGGTTTCTTGTGAAAGCAGATAATGAAATTTATTTATTTTTAGTGTTTTTTTAGAAAAGATTAATTAATAAGGGGATTTTTGGTTGATTTTTTTTTCTCTTTCTGTTAGATTTTGTTTGGTGATGGCATAAACGAGTCACTCATGTGGATTTATATCACAACTACTGTAGAATTTATCTTATCAACATCTAGCATATAATAGATTCTTTATTTAGAGATTTCTTGGATAAAAACTGATTAAAAAAAGCACTAACAACAGGACACTATTTTTTAGTCATATGATTTGTATATAAAACTATTCTGATATTGATATGATTTTGATAAGATTCAATGGTAAGATCAAATGAGCACTAACAATACGAGACTACTGTAAAAAGGCATTATTTTTGCCTAATACTGTACTTTGTAAACTTTTGTTTCTTAATTTTATTCTTCTTGTATTTTTTTCAATATTCGGAAATGCAAATTGTAATTTACTATAAATCTTGAATTCTATCTGACAAGCTAGCTGGTGGGTAGGAAGTTTGTATCAAAAAGTCCAATCAACCTAGATATTGGTGGTGCTATATTATGATTTTAAAGTAGCTTTTTTTTTATATCTTTTAAATAGGGTTTCAACTCCTACAAACCATTCATATTATACATGATGCATTCCTATATAATGCAATAACTTCTTTGAAACAATACAAAAACAAAAACAAAAGGGTCGTTTTCCGTTCTCTTCTCTGTTTTTTTCTTAGCAAAAATACAACATCATCATTAATGGAAATGCATGCATGTGTGGTTGCTTTCATGGTTGAGTAAACTGCTCGCCTCATATGAAATATATATATATATATATATATGTGTGTGTGTGTGTGTGTGTGTGTGTGTGTGTGTGTAGGGCCATATAGACACGGATCATATATAGAAAACAATGTTACTATCGTTAATATTGTTGTTGGTGCAGAAGGGAACTGTTACTGTATATGGAGATTATTCTTGTTTTCTTTGTTTTTCAAAAAATAAAATGAATAAAGAAAGAAAAAAAAAAGGAGGAAAAGAAAATCAAAAGATCAATGAGGCATGAAATCTGGCTGATGACCAGGAGCTTTCCATCTTTGAAAGGAGAAGACAACTCATGATGGGTGAAATTACAAAGATGACCTTAACGTACCATCCCTCTCTTGAACATGTTACCGAGGTAGTGGGGACCCATGCATCACCCATCATGGGAGACAATCGTGTCTTTTGGCCTCTCTCTCTCTCTATCTCTCTACCATTGCACTAGTCATGAGAGAAGAGAGAGGAGAGCTAGAGTGTAGTGTGTGAGAGAGAATACGATGCTTTGCTTTCCGTGTGCTTTTTTTTTTTCCTATTTTTGTTTCCAAATCCAAAAAATATTATATACGTTAATCGTTGCGTTGGACTCACTCTCCTTTCAAGCGCTTGTTCAAACACTTAAAGTTTTTCTTGATAATTAATGCGTTTTCTAAATAACATGTGCAAGTGCATTAATCCACATATGGCGAAAACAAAGCATATTTAGAAGGAATATTGACTTTTATCAGACTTTAAGACCATGGACATTGTGACAATTTAGCTCGGAAACTTTTAATTTTAACATATTATTTCTTAATTTTTTTTAGAATTTTTGGTCACTAAAATTAACATACAGTCGTTTCTTAAATTTATTATAGATTACATATATTATTACAATGTATATAACATGTTATAGCTTTCAATAGGTTCTAAGAGGCATGAAGAGAATCTTTTGCATATAATGTAACTATTTATGTACAATTTCAAGTTACCTCTTATTATATACATGATTATCTTTCTTAAATTGTAAAAAATTAAAGGGGTGTTTGGCTAGTGGTGGGAACTATTGGGGGGAATCGTTTTTACTGTAGCATGTGAGAGCTTTTTCACTGTAGCAACTTTTTTTAATTATTTTTTACTGTAACATATGAGAGCTTTACAATGTTAAGAACTGAATTTGTGGTGGAAACCATCATTATCCAAACAGGGTATAAATCTTATGACTAGGGACAAAAATTGTTAAAAAACTTAAAAGTTTAGAGAGTAATATATCAAAATTAGTTTAGGGACTAAAGTGTCACTATGCATAGATTTTAGATGCACTAATAACCTACAAAATGTATAACTAAACAATTAGTTCAATTATATATTTTCACATAAAACTTTGAGACCCACAAATTAAAACTATACAAATTGTTTATTATATATGATTAAAAATAATCATCTTATTTAGCCATTTTTAAATCATTTGACTTTATAGCGTTAAAACTCACAAGTTTTCTAAATTCTTCATTGTTTATATGTGGACACAATCATAAATTCAAAATTAGTTAAACCTATTGAAGATCTCATAAAACTTTGTGTGGTTTTCAGGAAAGATTTATATACATAATTAAACTGGCAAATCAGATCTTACAAATGAAGAGATAAACGTAAATATGGAACAAACAACGTCAAATCCTAAAACTATAAGAACACTGTTTTTCTTCGGAAAATTTTGATTTTTCTAAACCTTTGATAGGAGTAAAAACGTTTAACCTTTTCAATTATTTGACGAAAAATAAGATTAATTAAAGTTTTGTCTATCTATGCTAAAGAATTTGAGGTGGGGATCACGCGCCAATAAACGTGGCTATAAAACAGTCCTCGCGAGGAAAATTAATCAAAGAACAAAATCTATATATATATATATATATATATATATAGTTTTTTTTCCTTACTTTGTGTTTGCCAAGTCAAAGAAAGATTTCTTGAGCAACCGGCCAAGCAAGAAAAAGCCATTACCCCGCCTTCCACCACCTCCTTCTCTTTCTATCGGTGCCATTGGCTTTACCTTTCCAGATTCTTTTATTATTTGATTTACATAATGGTCCATATATTTTTCTAATTGGTGCATTAGTGTTTCATCATCTTACAATATTGCCCTTGTTTAATCTCCTATTTACATATCCAATTATCCATTTTTCAAATATCCATTCCTGTTCAATATTTTCTGGCCCAAAATGGAAGTTTAATATAAACAAAATAAGCGAAAAAATCCCATTAATAGATCAAGTAGAAGGTTACCAAAGAGTAAAACGAATTTGGTGAAGCTTAATACACAATTTTGTCATAAATATAAGTACTACTTGTCAAAACGTTTATCTAATTGTGTGTTTGGCAATAGTTCCCACCACAAACTCAGTTATGAACAATAAAAAGCTCTTACATGTTACAGTAACAATAAAAAAATTGTTACAGTATAAAGCTCTCACATGCTATAGTAAAAGTGGTTCTCACTACTCTTCTAAACACTATATAAATTAACACAAAAATATTATACATATAGATGTCAAAACAACGAGAAGGGCATTTTAATCGTCTGAAATCGAGAATTCAAAAGTCGTTGCAATTTTTTTTTTTGAATGATTCATGAGTAAGTCTAAGGTGTGGTCCTTTTGGTAAATTCCTTATAGCCCTCACCATCACCATTCGTATAAACTTCCAAGGTAAAGCTAGTTTGGTTCTCCTCAGACACAAATGTGCATCGAATTTCAAAACCTCCTTTCCAATATTATTCACTTTTTCTGAAGCTTCTCTTCCTCTCTTTCTCTCTCTAACCCTCTTTCTTTCTTTCTCTTTTGCCTCTCTTTTTATCTCATAGCTCGCCTTGGTGCCGGTTCATGGATATTGAACCCTTGTGTGCTCTTGGGGGGTGGTTTCTTCTTCAAAATTGCATGGCAGCGCCTAAAACATCATCATCATCATCATCATCGCCGCCGTCGATCTTCGAAACCCAAATCACAAAATCAAACACTTTTCTTCTTCTTGTTGCCCTAGTTTTCATTTTCCTTTTTTTCCTCAGTAGTACGACAACACCAATATCAAACCCTAGAAATCCTTATTATTTCAATTCCAATAATATGCCCTTCACTCTTTATTCTAGGAGAAGGCTTCTGTTGGATTCCTCTGGCTCAACGGCGACCATGTCGACAACAAATTTAAACCCGAAGAAGACCGAAAAATCGCATGCTTCGAAGAGTTCATCGTCGTCGACAAGAACGAAGTTCGGAGCTGAAGCTCATGAAGTTCCTAGTGGTCCAAATCCCATATCCAACTAGGCGATCATCATGAGCTATAGCTAGCTAGGATGTGATATGGGGGGTTTGTAACGACAAAGTTAATAAGTTTTGTCATCGATCTTTGTGGGGTCTTGTTTTGAGTCCGCCATTAATACTGCTTTTGTCTTCTGCGAAAGGTTTGTTACCTTAAATTTATGGTTATCGTCATTAATGTTAGCATTCCTGTATTTTTTCCCTTTCTTTTTTGTTTTTGGGTTAATCTAGAAATGTATAGCAAGCAGACACTATTTTTCTATACTTATGTCTATTTGTTTCATATATTGACGATGATGATGTTTATGTATATATATTTTTATTGTTGTTTAGTGTTATGTTTTATAATTTCCGTCATACATTAATTCTGAGGAAGCTGAGAGAAATCTTTCTATAATATTTTGTGTTTATTAATTTTTTATTTATTACACACATGGTATGCCTTTTCTTTCCATTTATATCCTAGTCCTACATCACAAGAACTCCTTTTTTTTTTTTTTTTAGAACTTCTTTAGATCTTGCTTAATTAATTCAGTGTTGCTCGGAAATTTTGACTACCTATAGATAGTGGGTCTATACGTAGAGACATATATTTGGACTTGATTAAAGAAACATTTTAGAATCAATTCCCATCTCTTTTGTTTAGTAGTATACTTTAACTAGCTATCTAGGCATAAAAAAAAAATGGAAATCAAAGCTATAATCTAGCATATCATGTGTTGTGTACATTAATTAGCATATAGTTGTGTGTATATATATGGTGTGTGGTGTATTGCATGGGATTGTTTTACATTCTATGGATTAGAACGGAGTGATGAGTGAAAAAAAAAAACCTTGAAAGTCAGGGAAAGCCAAAAAAAAAAAAAAGAAAAAAAAATTAGGGCAAAGAGTTAAAATGTGGGCAGATAGAAACGGAATCTGAGGCACAGGAAAGAAGCAGTGGTGTCAGATCTCAGACACAGTGATACGTATATATATATATATATATATATATATTAGAAAGAAAGAAAAGCTGGTTTTGTTTTTGCCTGCTGCTGAGAAATGAAATAATTTTTTTATCATTATTATTATTTTTTTGGTTCTGAATGAAATAATTTTATTTGATATCATTCATATCTCAGACATCCTTTTGCTTTGGACTTTGCTTTTGTCGTCTCAAAGCACATAATCCGAGAAAGCTGATACCCAACCCTAGCTAGCAGCTGCACAAAAGTCATGACCCCATGATTTGATAATTATAACAGTATCATTTCCTGTTCCTTGAATAACCTGCATCTACCAATCATGTGCTTAATGATTCTTTTCTAATTTTCTTTTCTTTTTTTTTTTCTTGATACCAAAATATTGAAAAATCATGCCGTATGCACATGGAATTTGTGTTAGGAAAAATAATTTGCATCTCCCATGGGTTTAAAAGGATATTTAGAAGAGTAGTTTAAATCATCAGTTTAGGTTTAAGAACTGTACCATATGAGAGCTTTACATTGTATTTTTTATTGTAGTATGTAAGAGCTTTATACTGTTTACATTTCAAACCATTATTTGAATTACTTCTCCCAACATTCTATAAAACAATATGCTCTTTACTAATAGATAGTTTATTTATTATATTGGATCGACCTATTGATTTGTGAGTAGGTTTGAATCATAAGAATGCTTTTGTATTAGCTATGTAGCACAAATTCATCTAAAATTAGGAGACTCTTTCAGCTTTCAAGCCATGTATTATATATGTATATATATAATTGGCATATATATCTACAAATGTGTTTTTCCTTTTGGCATGAGCACTTATTCTTTTATCTTTTCTGGGGAATAATTTTAAGTACTTATTCTGAAAAAGAAAAATCAAACGTCAATACTAGTTTCATTTAGAGAAAGAGAGAGAGAGATAGAGAACATGTCTAAGTCTAACTTGAAAAGCACAAGTGCATAACAGGAAGAAAATAACAGAAGGCAAAAAGAACAATTATTTGTATACATATAAGCATGAGCTCAGCCTTCTCTGTATGATAGTTTTCTTAACTAGATTTTTCTTTTAAAAAAAAAAAAAGTGAATTGCAAAACACTAAAGATTAGTACCGGCTAAGCCTGGTATAGCAAAGAAAATTAGTAGATAGGGGGGAGGAAGCAAAGGCCAAAAAAGGGCAACTGATAATTTGAGACAATGCTTTTGTCTAAAGTGGATGGTATAACACATTAATTTGTTCTTTCACGTTCCATCAAATTTTACAGCATTTAGTCCAGTTGTCCTTGTCTAATCAACAAAGCGGAAAACAAATAATTTTAAATTAAACAGGGGATAAAAGAAAAAGGAAGAAGAAATCAATAAAGTAGAAACCGTACTAAATTCTTTGACATTTAAATTATCTAAAACAATGATGGTTTTTTTTCCTTTTCCGACTGCCAACAAAACAAGAACATAATGATGGTTGTTTCATGGATTATTGCTTTTTAAAGCACATATTGTTTCAGTCTCCGACTCTATTTGATACGATGGATGGATGGAGGGTAAGAAGGATGAAGATAGTTTAGGGCTATAAAATAGAAAGAATGAAGAGGAGTATAATATAAGAGATCAGATAAAAAAAATTGAAATGACGGAAGATATGTAGCTGTTTGTTTAATTGGTATGCATATTGTCTATTTATATTATTTGTTAATAATTTGTTCATAAGGTAGGATGGTCTTTTGAAAAATAAAGTTGATGAATTGCTTTCAATTTAATGCGTAGGAGGAGACGACGCATGCGCCCTCCACCTCTTTTCCTCCTCGTTCTCTCCGTCCAACTAAATAATAGATTTAACCTCTCCCTCCACCTCTCTCCCTCCTTCCATCTCTTTCTCCTACCAAAGTGTCAATGTGCTTCCTTTGAAAGCGATGAGTAACTTTGCACTACAAATAATGTTCTTATAGTTCTCCAAATAAGTACTGGTGATGAATTCTGCCTACATGATCTCATTGTAAGATAAATTTAGGGCAAAAACGTCGAAGCAGGAAAAAAAAATTTGAGAAATTGGGGATAAAATAATTGTAAAAAAAATTTGACGAGAACAATATATTTTGATAATTACTAAAAAGGATCTTTACAATTTATTATCTTGCATTTTGAGCTTATTAAACAATTGTATCTTAAACTTTATACCACCAGTTTACCAATTCATGCTAATTGATTTATACCAGTTATCCGTTAACTTTTAAAATTTTGAGAATAACCTCAATGAATAATCATAAATTCTGTTGGATACAGGATTCGAAGTAATACAACGTTAATTAAAAAATTTATTCTTAGAATTTCACCGGTAAAAATAAATAGTTGATCTGGAAGCAATATATATAATTAAGCATAAACTGACAATACGAATGTATAAAAATATAGTAGTTCAAATGGTATCAATTTTTTAATAATCTTAAAATACAGGGTCTGAAAATGTAAATATACGTTTCAACAATCATCCCCAAAAGTTCTTAGCTCGGTCACCTGGTAGGTTAGTGGGAAAAAATTTGAAGTGTATTCTTTGTTTTTTTGGGGAGAAAAAACTACTGAAAAAAATGATGGGAAATGTGCTTCCTTATTTCACTTTTTTAGTTTTGTATTATAATACGGTCCATTTAATTTAATACAAGAGAAATAAAGGAAAGACTAAAATATTAATATTATTTAAGAAATATCATAAATTATTATGCTCTCTTACCAGAAAAAGAATTTTTATTCCTCTGAATTTTTTCTTTTTTGTAAATGGAGAAAATACAAAAATGCCATGCGGGAGGAGTACGGCGTCGAGGAGTTGGCCCAGCCCAGCAGCTTCTCAGGACAATGGATCTCATACTCAAAAGCCCAGTAACGTGGCTTGGGCTCCCTCGGGCCCACAGTGTAAAACCCTAAACCCCAAAACAACTAAACCCGGCGACAAGTCCTCACCGTCGATTCGAATCCGGGAAGGAAACTCTCAGAACTGATCCGAAGAAGAAAGCTCAAAGAAGATTTACATTTTCTCTCAGAATCATTTTCTTGAGAAAAATGGCCTCGAGATTTTGCCGGTTGAGGGAAACTTCTAGAATTTTCACTAGAACTCTCTCAGGTATGTCAATCTTCTCAAACCGAAATTCCTTAAGTTTCAATCTTTTTTTTCTTCTTCTCTTCAATTTTTCTTGGGTTTGAAGCTTATAGTTTCTCCTCAAATGATGTATGATCAGCTCAAGATTACGAAAATGGTAGTCGTGCCATTAAATTATGGGCTTTATGGAGATTTCCTCGCTCTAATGCCTGGGACAGAACAAACACAAGGATTTTACCTGCCGAATTTCGTTCTCAACGGTAATTATAATCCAATTTCTGATTCTGTTTTTTTTTGGGTTCTTCAGTTTGGACATGAATGATGAATGCATGGGATGATTTTCTCTGTGTTACCTAACTTCTAAACGACAGTCATTTTCAGGTTCTCATCTGCATCCAAAATTACTAAAAAAGACTACCTTAGAGTTTGATATTTGTTAATTCATTAAGTCCACTTTAGATCAACCTGAAGGTATTGAAATCATTTCATACTTTAGTTTCGTTAGCATACATACATACATACATACATACATACATACATATATATATATATATATATATATTCTTCTTTTTACATGTATGTAAGAAACTGAAAAATTGTATCAAACTGAAAAAAGAAGTGCAAAACAAGACAACTGGTATGAAGACAAAGATTTTATGGATATACATATTACATACTCGTCTTATGTTTTCTTAAGAGGGATTTCATGGATCTATAATTCCAATTCCGTCTGAACCTTTTAATCAATTTGTGCTTACATGAATCGTGCAGGTCCTAATCATTGTTGGTTCAACAGATTTGAGGGGGCCAAAAATTTGTTTAAAAGGGACGGGACCTTCTTGGTTCTCGCTGGTCATTTTTTGGAAAGTTCTTTAACAAATAGTTATGAAACTGTCATTTTGTTTGAAAAAGTAAAGTTACTTCAGCAAAGGTAGAGAAATGATATACCCTTTTTTTCTAATTAGTTTTCTAAGCTTTCAGATAAAATGTTGTACCCCTCCTTCTCATTGTTCCTATGGATATGCTTTTGCAGATTTCCTCAGCTCCACATTATGGGTTTTCAGTCTGGCGGTTTAGCTTGTTCTGCTGCTGACTGAAGTAACTTAATACAATGAATAATGAAAGAAAACATTACATTTCCCATTTTGTTTTCTAACAAGAACTTTTCCGAGGTGAGATTTTATTTTTCGTTTAACGTTGAATATTATTCTCTCTGTGTCCATATTTCTCAAACAGCAGTTGCTAAGCTATGATTATTAAATTGAATTTTTTTTCTTTTTCTTTGGTTGTCTCTATTGTAGTTATATTTTCTTGATGTCAGGAAAGAATTGGTTTAAGAAAAAATAAACAAATTTCAAATTGATGATTGGTAAAACGGTTACAGATGCTGCATATTATTTTGATTTCCCTTATGTTTCTTTATCGTCATTAATGCGTGTTAAAGAAGTAGTTGTATGAATATTTTGCGGTAAAATTACCATGTGAATTTGTCACCTTGCTGCTAGCTTTTGTTAACGGATTTCCCAATACCATGTAGTTGCTTTAAATTTCTTTTTCTGTCTACAGGTGGCAAATGGGACGTGCTCCATTTTATTTAAAAATTTTAAGAAGCCTGTATCTTTTCGTGAGAAGGATCTAAATTTTGAAGTTATTGAGAAAGGTATACTTTAAGCATAGTATGTTGTTGATTACCGTCATTTTTTATTATTATTATTATTATTATTATTATTATTATTATTATTGTTATTGAAAATGTTAGTTTTATTGTTTTTGTGTCAATAATTTAATATTGGACCTGAATGTATTTTGTTGTCAGAATATGCGTAGGAATGTATACAATTATATGAGCATACACAATGTTCGATGTTGTTTTCTAATTGTGCCCTCATGCAGCTGTTGAGGTATTACATAGGGGGCATGATGGAAATGCTAGATCACCTAATAACTTGTTCACTGCTTGTCCAAAGAGAGATGAGATCATCAAGGAACCAAATTTATGTTCCATGCGGAACTCACTCTTTAACTTTCCAGGTATAGCGTTCCTGTGCATCACTGCCTCTCATGTCATAATGCTGCAATCTGCATTCACCCAAAACGTTGTGAAACTGTTTTGCAAGATTCCAGGTTACAATCTGTAGGTACATTGTTTCAGGATGCATTTCCACAGATGAAAGTGGGGATTGTCTATTCATTTCTGATAGCAATCATCACTGGATCATCATATCTAACAGCAATGGAAAGATTCTGGACTGTGTACGTATCAATAATGTTTATCATGCAGTCAAGCATGCTACAATTTTATATTTAGTGATGTTCAAGCAAACCTTGTGTTCTTTACCACGTAGTTAATGAAAGAACCAGTGAACACTTAGATCAGTACTCACATTGTTTGTCTGCAGATTGGTTCTTCCCCAGGTTTTGAGGATGGTGAATTTGAATCTGCCAAATTGATGCACCCGGGAGCTTTATTTTATCATGAAGATGAGGATTGCTTGTATTTTGTTGACTCAGAGGTGTTTGTTAACTTGGACTGCTGCACTACTTTTCTATAACACGCATCGCTGAGTGTCATACCTTAATCAATTCTATCACTTACCATTTTTTCTTGGGGGATTTCTATCAACTAAGAATCATGCTATTAGGAGAGCTGATATGGGAAGGCTGGTGCTAGAGACTTTCTGTCCAGCTTGCAACACTAATAAGAAGGGTTTTTTGACGTGGATCATGGACAAGCTGGGTTTGAGAATCAATATTGAGACGAAGCCTGAAGAATTTGATACCAAGCCTGAAGAATCCGATATCCAATCACTTATGTTCCCTTGGCATCTGATAAAATCAGCTGACAATAATTTGTTAGTTATAAACCGAAGGTAAAAAACTCAATTCTTCTACATCAGAAAAGATGTACTTATGGCCTTTCCGCACTTGATTCCACCACAAGGTGTAGAGTCTAAATTCCCCACTCTCAAGGTTTTTTCAAAGAAAAATAATTCATCTTGTCAAACGAGGGAATCACTTGTTGTACAATTTTAAATGAAGGCCAAGTTATGTTATATCAGTGAAAGATACAGGGAAAAAAATATCAAATACACTACTAGTTTTTTGATTAAGCAAGTACATTCCTTCTCGTGCAATGTTATAAGAACAGGAACACCAACATAGATATTTTCGTTGAAAGTTCTTAGGAAGGAAAATCTATGCTTCATTATTTTTAGTAATCTCAAACCAAATATTAGCAAAATGTGTTTCTTGTGAATGCTCTTTCCCTTAAGATATTATTATGTAACAATGCTGGTTAAAATCTTCATCATGCGGTGATTATCTAGTACCCCTTTAAATGGTTTCTTTAAATAGGCACTTTTTTTAATATTTATTTTTTTCATCTTTTCAGCTTTGAAACTTTATGGATTATAAATTTGGCCACAGGGGAAACTGAGGAAGTTTTTGAAGGTTTTAAACTTAATTTGCTGCTGTTGCCCTTTTCTTTAATTTACATGATTTTTTTTATTAGTGTGTTATGCTAAATTACTTAATTATAAAAGGTTTTTCAAGTATTTTGGAGACATGTGGAGAGCATATTGTGGAGAAAGTATCCCTCTTGAAACAGTTGCCACACGATTGGCTGCAGCAGCAAGCTAATGCTGCCTGTTCGCCAGAAGAGCTCCCATACGCTGGTCTTATATCTTTGTTGACAACCTTTCATAACCAGTTGATTATCTGTGACATAGGTACTGACTTGTGATGCATTCGTTTCTTTCTGCCTCTTCATATAAATTGGTCGCTCGATGTTTATGTCCTATTGTTGTCTTATTTTAAATGTTTTTAAAGTTGGACAGAGAGTTTTGAAATTAAGTGAAGAATCTAAAGCCTCTCTGAACTTGCACTTTTCAAAATTTGGAATTATTGGATTGCCTTATTGGTTGTCGTTACGTTTGGAGAGAGCATATTCTAGGTAAGCATGTTTTACTATATTCTGAACTCCCCAACTAAAAATTCATATCCTGGTGGTTTCTGTGTTTTATGAAGGCAAATATGCTTAGACTTCTTTCCTTGTGAGTTATAGATGCTATGCTATTCTTTCCGTGGCTGGAAATTTACCCTTTGGATTTGTTACTCTACACCAAACTAACTTCTCCAATTTTTGTCTTATTTTACAGTGCTGATGGCCTTCGGGGGCCACAGATTGATCATGTTCAGTGTTTCAGCTTGCTACCAGGTATTAATTCTGCCGTTATTTTTCTCTCTATTTCCAACTGGAAGTGTGTTACCACCTTTGCCATATTTACTGGTCCACTCAGAGTGTAGAACTTTGTTCTCTAACAACACTTTCGCATAAGAATGATCTTTATCTTTCAATGGAATTTCATGTGGAGACTTGAGGATGGGTGCTTTTAGAATGTGTATTTGAGCAGTCGTCTGCAAGTCCCTTCCACTTTTCTGCTCCCAGTTTTGGCGCTTCTTGTTTAGAAATATGAATATCATCTTGCAGCAAAGTTTTCTGGTTTTGCTATATGTTAATCAGCTATTTTACACGTGCCACAGGTAAAGTTAACATACAGCTAAATGTAAACATCCCTGCGGATACTCAACCTGTAGAACAGTTAAAAGAAGGCTTTATACGGTGCCAAGCACACGGTGTCGCTACTATAGAGGAAGTAGCAGGGTCCTCAGAAAAGGTTTCAACTTCTTTCTCTCTGTGCGTATGCGTATGCGTGTGTGAGTGTGTGTGTGTGTGTGTGAGAGAGAGAGAGAGAGAGAGAGAGAGAGAACATGTCTGGAGGGTTTGGCAATAGGATGGTTGTCCCGCTTTTAAGTTTATTTCTAATATTGTGTTTTAAATACTTAAAGGAGCCCTTGTTGCACACAGGTTGGGCATACCCAAAAATGGTACGATGAGCTGGATAATCTCGTCTTTACAATTCCTGAAACGGAATTGATGAAGGAAGATGAGGATATAACTTCAAACACAAGATTTGAAGATGATAAAGTTCAAATTAATGCTGCTGTCAACACAAGTCCCGGAAATAGTGAGGTAATTTGTTCTTCTTTTTTCCTTTTTTTTTTCCTAATGTGTTGCCAGATTGTCGTTTTTAGTGTTAACAACTCTGCTTTCGTTGTCATGCAGGTTATTATAAGCACAGTACTGTACTTAAAACTAAGAAGAGACCTTGACCAACCAGAGGATAATCAAGAGAAAAATGCGGCAAGGATAGTGGACATTTTGAGGTCAGGGAGGAGTGGAAAGATTGAAAGAGATTCTTGCATTGAGTACTTGTTAAAGGCAAATTCGGATTTGAGAGATCTAATTTTCATGAGACCTCTTCACGTGAGGATAAAAGTGGAGAGTTTTGATCACTCAAAAGCCGATAATTCTAGAGATATCATCTTAACCGAATCCTCCATTGAGGTTTATGTATCTCTTCATTCATGATGGTTGCAGTTGTGCAACTGCATATTTTGTGATAAATTTCGTTTGCATTGTAATGTTGTGTCAATCTTGTCGGTAACTAGATTGATTCTTTTCAATTTAAAAATTATACATGACAGGTAAATGTAAAGATTGCTACATTTTTTTTTTACAGAAAGAATAAGAGCGAGTTTTCTATTTTAAGCAAAACTATAAGGCAGGTTGAAGTTTGTCTACTAGAGTGTTGGTTCGAACTGAACAGTGTAAAGCTTTTATATACTACAGTAAAAAACTACAGTATAAAATTATTACATATTATAACTTTTAAACCTAAACTGATGGTTTAAACTACTCTTTCAAACACCTTAATGTCTCTATACTTGGTTCAGGTTCATTTCAAATTTCTGATTACATTGACTAGCGTGCTAATACTATTTTGTCACATTATCTAAATTTAAGAGTTTGGATCATACAATAAATGCTTAATGCAAAACATATTTAAGCAATTAAATAAGGGGAAGTAAATGAAGTAAAAAAATGTAACAAGGGATCTTGACTCCACAGTTTAAGTGTCTTGTTGGCCTAACCAAAATATGAATATCTCAATTTGTTCATCGCCATGCTTTGTCTTTACAATACAAACAGTCGATTAAAGAAACAGATTCTCCTGCAACTATGATTAAATGCTCGTTGTCCCCATGACCCGTGAATGGGAATCACTTTTGGGATACGTTATCATTTAAAGTATACTGCATGCCTAATTTGCTGTCCTATAAAGCAAAAGTAAAACCGACTTTTACCCCCCAAAAAAATGTGTAATGGGGTTTCATCATGGATTCCTGCTTCTCTTTATTTATTTCACTTTCATTCTTTTCTATTTGGATAATAATGATTGCAAGTCTTTCTGTCAGGGGACCATCTTTAAAAAAAAAACAAAAACAAAAACCCACAAGCAATCTTTATCGTCTAGTTCCATACAATTTCTCAATCCACCGGTTCTCCATCAACTTTACAAAATGTAGTTATTGGTACATGTGAATTGATAATCAAAATGACAACAACTATTTTACTTTTGGCAGTCAAGGGTAATAATACCACCAACTACCAAAAAAGTGATCAAACCTTATTCCAAAAGCAAGAAGACCCTTTACAATTGAAAGGGGCATATTAAAAAAATAAGAAATCAAAAATAAAAAAGAGAAAGCTTCTATATAAACAACATAGTGTATTTATCTATTCATTCATAGCATTCCTTGGTATTATCCTTAAAATCACTGTCCATCCTACATTAATAATGTCTCAGCAGCAGGGAAGATGCAGTGCAAGCCACATAACATTGCTAGCCACCGTTCTATTTTTGTCTGTCTTTCTTCCAATGTCTGTGACTGCCAAAAACACCATTCACACGGTCGGTGATAGCTCTGGTTGGACCTTTAATGTTGAGAGTTGGACAAATGGGAAGAATTTCAAAGCCGGCGATATACTTGGTAATGATATTAATTAGCTACAGCTAAACTTAAAAGTATCCTTTGGCTTATATTTATTTTCATTAGATTCACAGTATTATATAATTCTACTTGGTCCCTATATCATTCGTATCATCTCATCTCTATTCATATAGTTTCTAAAACAAAATCTCGGACCCCATCAATCCAAGAAAAAGGTCTCACACAATTTTACTTAAAAGAGCCTAGTTTCAGGGAAACAACCGCAGATTTGACGCTTTACAGCCTATTGATCGAACAAGACCTTCCGTATTAAAGTTGTCAAGATTTGAATATGGAGAATATTCTAAGAGAAGGTGAATGAAAGACATCCCTAGAGTGCACCAGCTCATTAGCAGAGCTTGGTCCTTCTATTGTTGTTGTTTTCTGAATGAGTACTTATTCATCTACTTTTTTCTTCTTCTTTTTTTTCACCTAATTAACTACGAAGGTGTTTAGCTAAATCAATTTTAACCAAAATTTTTAATTTTAATTGTTATAGTGTAAAGCTCACGTATGTTAATGATCAAAATAAATAAACTATAATAAAAAACTCTCACATATTATAATTTTCAATTTAAAAATTTTACTTCTTTAACTGTAATTTCTAAATGCCCCATACATTATTTTTGTTATTACCTTTTGCTTGACCAATCCAACAAGTACTTGTTTTTGTACTTTGTGCTCATTTTTTTTTTTTTTCCATTTTGATTTAGTTTTCAACTACGACACGTCGCTCCATAACGTGGCGGTGGTGAATGCGAAGGACTACAAAAGTTGCACGTCTTCTTCTAGTGCTCAGACATATAGTAGCGGGAGAGACCGAGTGAAATTGACAAAGGGACCAAACTACTTCATCTGCAGCGTCCCTGGCCACTGCGACGGGGGTGTCAAGATCACAGTGAACGCTTCTTAAAGTACACTCTGAGCAATCTGGGAGCACAGTTAGAATCATAATTACTGTACCAATCAACTTTTTACCATGTTCTCTCACATCTTATGTTATGGTATTTTTAGTTTTCATCTGTGATTTCAGCTATATTGTCAAGCGCCTTATTTGTTGTATGGGTAGTAGTATTAATGTAATGTCGTTGGTTGTGTGTTTTCTTAATTGCAAAATGCTTGAAGGTACTCTGTTGTTATGCACTGTAGAAGGTGAGCTTTAATTGTTATTAGACTCATGTTTAGTGTGTAGTATTTAATACCAGCAATGCTCCTTCTCTGTATTTATGTAACCTTATTTTCTTGTAATTAAATTATGGTACGTCCATTCCTATAAAACTAAATGCAATGTTTACAAGTGGATTAGTCTTCATTAATTAGATTGCTTTCAAAAATTAAGAAAAATTTTATATTGATATAATTCTTCACTCAAGTTGCTGTACATAACTTTTTAATTTTTATTGTAAATTTGAAATTCAAAAGGTTAATAATAGAAATCTCAAGTTTAATTCTCTCTCCCTATCTCTTTTTTGTTTTTGTTTTTTTGTTTTTTTGTTTTTTGTTTGTTTTTGTGTTTATAGAGAAAACTACAAAAAAAAATTAACAAAATATTTGTCATATAACTTGAAAAAAAAAAAAAAAAACAGAAATGTGGATAATTTCGAATCCCTAACCTTTGTCTCATTCCCCAAAAAAAAAAAAAAAAAAAAGTAGTACTCATTTATGTCTGTCCATTTGTTATTATTATTCGGTTAAAAATACTACCCCTCCTCGTTCTATTGTTTGATTTGATCTCTCTTTTTTAACTAAACTATAGTCAAAAGTTTCAGCAAATAATGGAATGACATTTCATAGCCTAGATAGGTGGAAAGTCTTTTCCATTTCTCATCCAAATTTACCTTATCTTCTCTTAATTACCCTATTTTTATTTCAATAAGATATGGCCTAAAGCTAATTAGATAATCATTTAAATTAAGTGGAAATAAATAATTAAATAATGATTTCGATTAAATAAAAATTATTATTATAGAAATAATTATTATGTAAGTAAATAAAATATTTTTCATGGTTCTATTATTTTAATTATTTTACATCAACAAAATATCATTAAAAAATTATATATTATAATTTAATTCAGGAAACTTTTTTAGCTGTGATAAAGAGAAATTTAGCCATATCTCCTTAATGATTCAGTCACATGACATTATCAGGTCTAGTTTATGAAAATCCTGTAAAAGTAATTGTTAAATAATTGTTACTTTCTTTAATGGTGATAATTAGGTTTGCAATGTGACCAAGTTGGCAAAGAGGAATCAATTTTGATATCACGTCCCCAGGACTTTTCACGAACTTTTATTTCAACCATTACGAGACCTCATTTTCCCTGTGGGGAGACTCCAGTTCACAATAGGAGGATTTGTTTTTTTGGAAGGATCTTTTTAGAAGATTTATTCGATGGACATTAAAAAAATAATCTATCGATAGATATTTATTTTTCAGCTATCAGAAAACTGATCACTAGAGAAAGACTTTTTTTAAAAGAGTAGAATTTTTTTCCTAGAAAAATTAAATTGCATTTCAAGGTTTCAAAACATGTGATACCTAGTCATTCTAAGTTTTACAAAATCAAACCAAGTCCTAAGTAATAGGATTTGTTTTCTTCCTTTTTTTAGAAAAAAAGAACTAATTAATTTGTTTGATATTTTGAGGTGTACACGTGATTAGTTAAGAATTTCTAACTAACAAAGAAACTTTTAGGTATAAAGGTGATTAATTAGTGATCCTAATAATAAGAGGCAAGAGGCCTTGACTTAAGGGGAGCCTTTGGCAGTCGCCTTAATGGCCTTTACCCTTGAGACGCCATTGCTAGGCTTGTTTTCATGAAAAATCCAGCCTAGTCTTCAGTTTTGCGCAATGTTTTCTTTTTCATCAATGTGTTCTTGCTAGGGATTTTTTTGATCATTCAATGTTCTCAAGATATCTGAAAAGATGAAGAAACTAATGTTTGTTTAAGAATTATGATTCCATATTCATTTTGTGTGAGCCAAACTTTTGGCTCTCAGAAAAAAACCCGTGGAAAAACATATAAGATTTGAAGGGATGTTGTAAATACTATGCAAGATTTTTGACGGGTGATAAGAAAAACATAGAAGAAATGAGCTGCTTTTCGTGTTTTCAGCCTTCCAACAGAAAGAGATCAGTTAAGAGATCACGCAGTGGAAGGAGAACAGGACAGACGCTCGGCTCTGTTCTCCGTAATGAAGCTAACATTGCAGCACCCCAACAAGAACACCACCACTACCACCACCATCCAGGTAAATTCCCTTGCATTGCCAAAATTGAGATAGTTATTTGTAACAAGTTAAAAATTATCATGGTATCCGTTAAAATAATTTGAGGGTCCAAAACTCGCATATGTGATTTCACGTCAAGTGGTGCTCGCCTAGTTAGAAAGGATGAGATGGATTTTAGGAAATTTTAAGTCGTAATTATGAGAACAATTATCATTATATATATAAATTTTGAACAAGGTCTAAAGTAATAAAATAAAAAAGGCAAGAAAGTTCACACAATATTTATATACTAATTTACGATTAATATAAAAATCACGTCACTTTTAGTTGGTGTAGAATTTTACTATGATCAAGGAGAAGGTAGTTAAAAAATCACACCTTATGTCTCCCATCAAAGCAATAATTAGATTCCAATTTGGCAGTCCACATACTCAACATTTTACACGTGGGTTCTCAAGTTTCAACTGAAAAACAAACTACTTTGTTAAAAATATCACTGTTTTACTCAAGTTTCATGATTTTTTTAAGGAAATTTCTTTTAGTAGGTTGTTTTTTATTTTTTATTTTTTATTTTTTATGTTTGTCTGTGCTGATTGTACAGAAAATCTTACACCAAAATCAGCACCAAAGGTTGATCAAACCACAGACAACAACAACAACAACAAAGTTACCAATAAGGAAGCAGTTGGGAACAACAACATTGGTGCACAAACATTCAGCTTCCGGGAATTGGCGACCGCGACGAAGAATTTCCGCCAAGAGTGCTTGGTTGGCGAGGGCGGATTTGGAAGAGTTTACAGAGGGCAGATTGAGAAAACTGGCCAGGTAAAAAAGAAAAGAAAAATGGCACAATGGCACTTTGTCTTGGACTCTTGGTATAACAACATTAGCTTTCAACCAATTTTGTTGAAGGCCTTACATATTGATTAACTAGTGATACAAGGGCATACTTAAATGGTCCAGGTTGTAGCAGTGAAGCAACTAGACAGGAATGGGTTACAAGGAAACAGAGAGTTTCTTGTTGAGGTACTAATGTTGAGCCTCTTACACCACCAAAATCTGGTAAACCTCATTGGGTATTGTGCTGATGGAGAACAGAGACTTTTGGTTTATGAGTACATGCCATTGGGGTCTCTAGAAGACCATTTATTAGGTACTAGTACTTTTCTCATCCTTGAACTCTTCAAAAGGAATTTTTTTTTTTTTTTACAGAAAAGAGGCAATTTTTCTGATGAGAATTAAAAAAAAATACCCACCAGTGAGTTTTTGTTTTTCAGCTATTAAATCTATAAAAAAAAAAAGTTTTAATCAGATCTAACAGTTTAAAACATGCACTATTGGTGGGGTTTTTACAGGAAGAGTCTCAAAAAAAAAAAAAAAAGTAAAATACTTGTTATTATGAAGACTATATTGTGGCTTGGATTTTTGATACCTTGTACTATTGAGTTCCAGATTTGGCACCAGGACAAAGACCATTAGATTGGTACAAAAGAATGAAAATAGCATTAGGGGCAGCCAAGGGTCTGGAGTATTTGCATGACAAGGCCAATCCCCCTGTAATCTACCGTGACTTAAAATCATCAAACATTTTGTTGGACAAGAATTTCAATGCTAAACTCTCGGATTTTGGGCTAGCAAAGCTTGGACCTGTGGGAGACAAGACACATGTGTCTTCAAGAGTAATGGGCACTTATGGTTATTGTGCCCCAGAGTACCAAAGAACAGGGCAGCTCACGGTCAAGTCAGATGTGTACAGTTTTGGAGTCGTCTTGTTGGAGCTTATCACTGGAAGGAGAGCCATTGACACCACTAGACCAACCACAGAGCAAAACCTAGTTTCTTGGGTAAATCCCACTTTCCAAATTTTTTGTCTTTATTTTACATCTTGCATAATCCAACACATAAACCAACCAACCAAGTCAAAACGATGAAAATGTTGCCTAGCAAAATATCGTTTGCAACTAACATACATCTCTTAGAGTCAAGAGACATCCTTTGTTACTAAGTTAGACACCACTTATGTTGAGCACCACAACTAATAAAGAGTTAACCCTACCAATTGATCTCATAAATGTCTTTTAGCATCTATACATACATGTTGCATAGAGTGGGTCCTAAAGTTTCATTTATGTATAGTGGCATGGTATGTAGCATAAAAATTTCTCATTATGCCGCATATCATTGTTGCCTTAGGCGACTTTAGATTACAATTAGCATTTATTTTATATATATGTGAGTTTAATAGGTTTGAACTAAAGATTTAAACCTAAATCATTGTAACAATTTAAATTTTATTAGAAAAACATTATAACAAAATTAGTTTGAATCAAAATTTTCAATTCGAACCATGTTTTCAAACAGGTAAACTCAAATTACGCTTGATTGGTTAAGCTAGTTGGGTTTCTAATTGCACAACCTTAGTATGTGTCCACTACTTAAAATTTGCAGACTTTATTACATTTTTTTTTATAGGCAAACCCTGCGTTCAAAGACCCTCAAAAGTATCCACAACTAGCAGATCCACTTCTCAAAGGGGATTTTCCAATAAGAGGGTTGCATCAAGCCATTGCAGTTGCAGCCATGTGCCTCAACGAGGAACCCTCGGTTCGCCCTTTAATCAGCGATGTTGTCACTGCTCTTAGCGTCCTCGGGAGCGGCCCTGACACCGACAACAACACCACAACTCGCGTCTCTTCTTCTTCTTCTCCGACATCACCGCGTGATGCCAGTCATGGCAGAACTCAGGACAAAGAACTCATGTCACGTGAACGCCAAAGAGCCGTGGCGGAAGCCATAGAATGGGGCTCCATTTCAACACACAAGTCTAAATCGCGATTTGGAAGTGCTTCTTCCTTGTAAATGAAACTTGTTTGCATACATATATGTATTATAATGTACATTTGATGCCATAAAAGTCAACATGTTTTATTTTAAACTAAGTTTACCGGCTGATGATTTCTTCAAATAGTATTACTGACTTAAGAGGGCAAGCATGAGATACATATTAGAAGCTGTATATTTTTGCTTCCCTATAATATAATATTCATAAAACGAGTTCTTGTTACAAAACTAGAGAGAGTTTAGTTTATTATAATATTCATATTAGAAGTATATTTTTGCTTCCCTATTATAATATTCATACATATCAGAATGCTAAGGTTTACGGTTCAACTTAAAGTGGTACTTTTTTTTACCTACTACATTATTTCCTAGACAAATATAGGCATTGATCTTATATTTGCCGCCATAAATTGGTCTCATAAGGCCTTGCTTGATGTTGGATTTAGTTGGTCAAGTGTCCAATTGTTGAATTATAAATTTAAGCACCCTTTACTTGTTTACGCTCGAAATTTCCCTTTCCCGGTACAACAAACATTTCTGGTTTGAGCAGACTAGTTGTTTGACATACAAAATCTGCTCTAATCTGAAAATTCTGGCTTAACCACACTAAATGGTTGATGCACTTAAATTAGAAACTCATGCACACTATCGTGGTTGATGTGATGATGTTGATCTCTACAAACCCATTGAATACAATGCACCAACAGTGGGGGAACCAGAATTTCTGATTAGTGGGGGCGTTATGCAAAGTGTTACAAATGGTTTTTATTTTATGCAAGCATAGTTATATTTTTTATTATTAAGTGGAGGCACAATAATTGTAACGCCCCTAAGTGGGGGTTAACAGTTTTTATTAAATAAAATAAAGATTAGAAAATAAACACAAATCGTCAAAGTAATTTACCCGGGACTTAAATGAAAACTCTTAAATTAAAATAAAAACATAATCAAATAAATAAACCACAGTTTAATGTAGCACCTTAAATTTTAATAATATACAACTGTCATCATCATCATTTCAACCCTCATCAAATCTTAATACAGTCACAGAAAGTAACAATAGATGCTTACATTATCATGAAGATCATTCTTTGCATTCAAAGCAATCTCAACGTAATATAGCTACATAGCTTCTCCAACTATTTTTCTGGTAGCCACCTCACACTTAGTGAGTCCTGAAAAGATAAATATAACAGGGATGAGCGACAACATGCTCAGTAGGGAAAACCATTACTCACCTTAAGGTTTTATTCTTACCACATTAAACCTGCATGGTTAGTTAGTTTTCATCATATACCAGATTATGAGGTTTATTATGATCATCTCTTGTGGATACCATAGTTAACCAT
>CAMOHE010039381.1:0-27897 GCA_946598075.1 Artocarpus hirsutus
CTTAACTTGAGGTTGATGATGATCAAGGCAAGTGCCAACGGCAATACTTGTCCTTCCTCTGTCAACCACAAAAATACAATCCAAAACTTCAGAATAGCAGATGCAAATTTCAGCTTTCTACAAAACATAAAAATGAAAATAAAAGGATAAAAATTTCAGGTTTCAAAACGTCAGCAAATAATCATAGCTAATACAACGACTCCGAGAACTAGACAATGCATTACCGTTACCAATCACAACCTACTCAAAACTCAAGTTACTTAGGCTCCATATCACTTTTGTAAGGATTGAGTGTTTTTCTACCACTTCCTACATTTTGTGCAAACAATATCATTTCTATGACCCATAAAGTCCCCATTGCCCTTTATTTTAGTTAATTTCATTACAAAATCATTTAATATAATTAGTATGTCAACTATTTTATTAATCAATGAAGGTTTAAATATTCAAGGAAAAAGAGATTGAGAGAGAAAGGAGTGGTGGCGGAAGAGATGGTAGAGTGCAAGACAGAAAAAAACTTTTTAGGAGTTAGAGAAGAGAAAAACAAATGGTATTTCTATATTTAGTGTTCTCAAAATAACAGTCTTCTAATCTCATCTCTCATGGCCAATGTCAAAGTTATATTTACCACTAAAAACTATAAAAAAAAAAAATCATATTTAATATGTTATTTTATTTTATGTTTCAATATATAATACTATTTAAAAAACTATATTCATCTTTTGTCATAATTATCAAACCGTAAAATAAACTTTTGATATTAAACTAATTAAAAAATGAAAATGTTATAATTATTAAAAAAGACAATCCATCGACCAATAAGTATCAAGTGCCAAATTTACTTTATAATAAACTTTGTAACAAATTTACTATTGACATATCAATTTAAGACTGTATTATAGATGCTATAATTATCTCACGCTACAAAAGCAAAAACCAAAACCCAGACCTCAAATACCATGACTGCAAATGGGAAATTGACAAAAGGACAAAATGGGTTAATGCATACATGAACATATACATATACGCAAAAAATACATAAATGTGAAGAAAAACAGAAAAATAAAACCTGGTGGAAAGAGAACGATTCCAACTGATTCGCTTGGTGGGACCAAGAGCAGCCAAGCTCGCCCGATGATTTTGATTTCCATGGCTACCAGAACCCAATTCCTTTCTGACGAAAACAATGACGAAAAATTTCACGACCAAAAAGGAAGAAACAATTCTCAGAAAAATCTAGCAAGAGCAAATTGCAGGGAAAAAAAAAAAAGCCTGGAAACGTACGAAGGAAGTACATCTTGAGGGGTTTTGGCGGCTGGTTTTCTTCTTCTGTAGATGACTTGAGAGTTTTGCTGTTGTTGTTCCGAACCAATGATTTCCGACCACAGATCTGCGTAATTTCGGCCTGAAAACATAACTCAGAACTTTAAAGCAAATGAAAAGCAGAATATTTGTTCTGAGAATCTGAAATTAGGCTTTCTCTACCTGTTTGTGAACCCATTTTCTGCGATTACTCTCCAGTTACAATGCTAGAGAGAGAGCGTCTGTTCAAATGGTTCGGTGGGCGGGAATTGATTGAACAATCTATCAGGCAAGTGAAAAAGTGCGAGAACACAGCGGGAATGGCCTTAGATTCCTGGGCCGTCCCATGATTCAGTTCGGCCCATAAAACTTCTCTCTGGGCTTTTTAGTGTGAGAAAATAAGTCTCATACTACCCCTTAACACCAATTTTTTGTAGTACCTTTTTTTTTTTTTCGTTTCAAATCTTTTGTTCATAAAATTTTTAACATACAATATATTCAAATTACCCTTATATAAAATCTCACTGTCTAACTCTTCCTGTCTCTCTTCCTTCCCTCTATGTTTCAAGCCCTTTCTACCCTCTCCTGTGCCTATTTCTCTCTCCTCTCTTTTTTTTTATTTCCTAAAAGTTATATGCTTTAAATTTTTTTCATGGAAGTGATAGAAGTCAAAAGTGATATCATAGAAATGGAATTTATCGAATTATCCCTGGAAATGTCAATTTGAGAAGGAAAAATTTTCATAAATGTCATCTTTAAAAATTTATTTTTTTAAAAAAATACCACAAATGTTTATTAGTGGCACAATTTAACATGTAATATAAATAATAACATAGCATAAATAAACACAACTTTTAAAAATATGGCATAACATGTAATTTTCTCTTTGAGAAATACCTAGTTTATGGTAATGTTTTTCAATTTTACCACTTCTATAAGAAAATTTGAAACATACCACTTTCAAAAATATAAAAACATAATTAATTATAAGTATTTTAAGTTAGAGTTAAGCTAACATGTGTTATTTGAGAATATTTTAGCCTTTGTTGTGAATTAAAAGGAAGAAAAAAGCGTTAGAAATAATAGTAGTAGTAAAAAAGTGATGTAACACCTAATTTACTCTAAAATTTCAGTGCGAAGTTGAGACATAAAAATTTTGGGAATTTTTAAACTTTATAAAAAAGTATTTAAAAACGAAGTTAAAACTTAACATGTAAGAGTTTCACACATATCAAATGTCAGGTATACTTAATATTGTTGGAAAATATATTTATTCAAAAATTAATTTTTGTCTATTTTACTCTGACTTTACACTGAGTTTTTGCTTATATTTTTCTTTTTTCTTCGTCCTTTTTTTCCTTCATTTCTCTCTCTCCCTTTCTCTTTGTTCAGTGACATCTCTCTCTGCAGATCTTCCTGGCTAGACAGTAGTATTCTCCAGCAATCAGATCGAAGTTGTCTAAGCTTCACGTCTCAGTCGACGGAGAGTCGTCGCGAGCTTCGTGTCCGAACGCTGTCGACGCCTGCTGGAAAGATTTGCTCATGCCTGATTCTCTAGTGTCACGAGTAGGCGAAGAAGTTGGCATCCAGATCTCCATGACGGCAACGGTGAAGACGATCTCCGACGTAAATAAATCGCTACAACAAAGGACAAGGCTGAACAAAGTTTAGTGACCTTTGATCTGTGCACGTTGTCATGAGTCATCTGTCAGAGGGGGGATCGTCAGAGATTGAAGAAGAACCATAAAGAGAGGGAGAAGAGGAAAGAGAAGGGAACGGAGGGGAGGAGAGAGAGTAAAGAGGGAGCTCTGGTATGGTAGAGACAATATTACCGGGATAAATTCCGAAATTTGGAAGTTGTTTTTTGGCTGATATTTGTTTCAATTATTTTCAAATATCTGCTATTCTATACATTTTTTAGTTGAAATATTAGTAAATCTTTTCAATCGTAAAAACTAACATCATTAAAATAATTATTACATAATTATAAGTAATAAAATGTGGTCGTATTATGATAATTATTGTTTACTTTATAATATTTTAAAAAATTTGCTAAATCTGTAAGTCTCAACATTGCTTAAATTGATTTTTCCATTAAAAAAAACTTGGTTAAAGATATTTATAAGTTTAACAAATTATATTGTTACATTTTAAACTATTTATTTTTTTTATATAATATACTCTGAACTTTTATCTTTAAATAACCTTTAAATCTTTATATGAGTTAGCAAAATTCTTTTGAATTACAGACCTAGATTTGTTTGGTTTGAAAAACAACAGTCCAAATAGTTATACACTGGTGTGTTTGACAGATGGTAGCTTAAATTAATTTTTTATTTATAAAAAATGTAAAATTTTTATATGTTATAATAACAATAAAAAAATTACTATAACGTAAAACTTTTATATATTATAGTAAAAAAAATTTTAATTAACAGTTTTAATTATCCCATTAAACACCTTATACATTGATGATTGACATTACCCACTTCTTCTACCTTGCACTAACTTTTGTTGCTTTCATTCTGTCCTCCCGATGTCAGAAGTTTCCTAACAAGCAAGTCCTGAAACCGGTACTTTTTTATCCCTTGCTCTTTAATGGTAGGTTGTATTTTAAGCACAAGACAGCAAGATCTACAGTAAGCACAAAATAAAAACCGAACAGAAATTAATAGTAAAAAATTCATTTTACTTCCAAAACTGTATTCACGCTGTACAATGTTAATAAGAAAAAATAATAACAAATATAACAGCAATAAAAATTAAAGAAAACGAATTAAAAAAACATAACTAGCAGGAAGTGGAGTTGTATCAATCACATATATAGAACCTGTACTACTGTATTGTATTCTCAAGTGACGTGAACAATCATATTTTACTGAATCTTGATCAAGTAGACAGATTTTATTTGATTGATCGATTGGTGTACTCGAGTTCAGCAACAACATAAAACATCTTCATTATAATATTAAATTAATATTTCAAATTGTGTTAGAATGTAAAAAAAATCCTCTAATATAATATTATTTTTATAGGGTGTTTGATAGGATAATAAGAACTATTAGTTAGAACTGTTTTATTGTAGCAAGTGAGAGCTTTACACTATAATAACTTCTTTTTTTTTTATTGTAGCATTTAAGAGCTTTACACTGTTCATAACTTAAATGGTAGTTAAAACCACTACTTGTCAAACAACATGTTAATGTCAAATTCGTTATATATTAAACTTTGTGGCAAATTTGCCATTAAGTTTAACGCATAGTAAATTTGACATCTGATTTTTATGGATTGACAAATAAATTTTTTTGCTTTAATAATAACAATATTTTTACTTTTTAATTATTTTAATATTAAAAATTTACTTTTACAAACATCTCAAAAAAGTTTACTTTTACGAGTTTTAAGGTTTAATGATAAAAACTAAATATAAAATTTCAAATAACATTATGTATTGGAGCATAAAATAAAATAACACATCAAATATGCTATTTTTATATTTTTTTTATTGTAAATATAAGATTTATATTGACATTTACATTGGAGATGATCTAAGTCTCTTTTAAATATATATCTCTAATTCTGTTAAATTAAGAATATATTCTTCTTAAGAAATTTGAATTTTGAAAATTCCTATTTGATTTTTTATAAATATTTAACAATCTTGGTAAATTTTTAATTAATTAATTATCATCAGTTTATCAACTTGTGCTTAAATGTCTCAATTTTCAATTAAGCAAGTAAATTATTGATTCTAACATTAACATTTGTATATATTGGAAATAGTCTACGTCTCTTTCAGGTCTATATAACTAATTTTGTTACATTAAGAATATATTTTTCTTAAAAATTTTTTGAATTTTGAAAATTCTTGATTGATTTTTGATAAATATTTAACAACCTTGGTATATTTTTTATTAATTAATAACCATCAGTTTATCAACTTATGTTTAAATGTCTCAATTTTCAATCAATCAAGTAAATTATTGATTCTTAACTTTCAAAGAAACGAACATGTCTTTAATTTGACAAAACCAAGGACAATTTTACGAGAAGCAAATTTTTTTTTACTTGTAACCTATTTTTTCCACGTATAAATTCCTTTATAGTCAAGTATATTAGATCATCTCCAAATAAATGTGAATACCATATTTTGTACCAAATAATGTAAAAATAATATATTGATTGTGTCATGTTGATTCTATAATTATAATTGCTTTAAAAGGTGTAAAAATAAGCTTTTAAAATTTAAAATAGTTTAAAAATAATAATTGTAACGATTAAATAAAAAATATTAAATTACTAAGTAACAATCAATGCTGAAATCTTAGCATATGCTATATTTGGAATTAAATTTATTACCTATAGGGTGTTTGATAAATGAGTTCAAACATTATGGGTTGTATAGGACTAAAACTCATAAATTTAAACTCACAAAGGCAAAGTAAACGTATGCAAAATTTATTATAAAAAAAAAAAAGAATTCATTGAAGTCTTTTTTCCTACTCATGGCATTGGCTCGATATTATTGATATGTACAATAGCCCTATTTTGGTAATAAAAGCCAAATTTGTTTCACGTATGCTTGACGTGTCCAAGAGTATACGTGGCTATCATGGTGTAATCTTTGTTTCGTTGCTGTAATAATTGAGACTTGATTTACCAAAAATGGTCATTTTGACAGGACAATTTAGACAAAAACAGCACATATTGATTTTGTATTAATCACTAATGCTTCTTCGTTAGGCGCATGCATTTTGATGGTGACATTTTTGGCTATATTTGTGATTTTGGACTAAACAACCTCTAAAACCCGATATTTGTTTGATACAAAAAAGCAGTTCCTGGGTTAGCAATATATGTATAATATTAATTAAGCATATCTTTGGAGATACTTAAATTATCACTGAAAAGGATAATAAGAAATTATCAAGCACATGATTTTGATGATCATTTATATTGTCTTAGACTTTTGAAATGTATGAAAAGCTCCTTTATTTTCATAATTGGGGTTTAAAGAACCTTATATCACTAAGTAGATCACAAACTTTGACTAAAATATGTGTGATAACACCTATAAAAAGCACATGAACAATGGAAAGTAGATTTTGTTTTTGAAAACTTTTCTACAAAGAATTAATTTCAAGAATGGAACATGAACACTAAAAAATATCATGTATGCTTAGAAAATATACATGAAGTAAACATTAGAGGGTGTTTGAATTGCTGATTCAAGCGAGAAACACCAGTAATTTAAATTTTGTAAAATAAATTATTGTAGCAAAATTGGTTTGAATAAAAACTTTTTCGATTCCATCTAGTGAGCCAAACATACTATGAATACTAGGCCCTTGTCTGTCTTTTAAAAATTTTCATCAAAGAAGTTCCTTTTCTTCCCTCTAATAAATATAGAATCATGAGTTTGAGTAATTAATGAGATGTGCACTAATAACCATAAGATTTGCCGAGATATTATTAGCTTAATATATATTTGAAAGGGTACTATAGTAGGGCATAGGGTAGCTAGGATAACTTGAACTTGGGATTATATGTCTTGAGGTTGGACAATATTTCCTTTCAAATCACATTCGTTAGGGATTCTTCATCCAATAATATACGTCATATAGACTTGCCAACCTACAATTATCTTGTCTTGGGTTTATTAGAAGTTTGTGAAGAATTGCTCATGTCTTGCTAATTATAATTATTATTTTAATAATTGTATCTCCTACGATAACTAAATGCAGCCTGAAATAGATATATCAACGTTCTGTGACTAAAATGAGCAATTGGGGATCTCTCAACTCTTTTCTGTAATGAGCCAAAAAAAAAAAAAAGTTTTTCTTGTGTCCTTGTTCTTCCACTTTTTAGAGGAAATATATATATATATATATATATATATTGTAGGGACACCAAAAAAAAAATTGTTTTTTACACTTCTTTTTGGTCGGGGACAAAGAATATTTAGCATATTATATGGCTGTAACGAATTTGTGAAGGACAAAGAATTTGCATTTTGTAATATATGTATAGTAAGTCCGAATTTTACGGATGCAGCTTATAGGAATTAGGAATCTTCAAATATATTTTAGTGGCTTAAGTATAGGGCTAATGAGCAGCTATTCTATGAAGTTTTAAATATACAGATATATATATATATATATATTTTGAGGTATAAATAAATAAATATATATATATATATATATATTCTAGAGTAATTTACATATTATTTTGTCATATCTCGTTTTTTTCTTCTTCCAATTTCTAAGTTCTTGACATGCCTGCATTGTGATTGGCCCTACCCGAAGTCCAGCCACATTCCCGAGTTCACCGCATGGGATTCAGCAATTACAGGAATTAAAATTTCACAATCAACGGGTTGTTATGGGAATCAACTACATTAATGCAAAATTAGCAAAAAAGAAAAGTACATTAATGCATTTTTTTCAACACCTTATAAGTCACGGGCAGCATAATCCAAATGGGAAAACATAATTATGATTATTAATGAAATGAGAAAAGAAGAAGAATAAGAAGGGAAAAGGAAGGAAAAAAAAGAGGACTTATTTAATGAAAACGGGACTTAAACAGTGAAAAACAAGGCCTCACTTCATAAATTTTCAAGCACGAATTATTTGAAAAAGTTCTCACGTATTACAGTGTAAAGTTCTCACATGTTGTAATTTTCAAACAAAACTAATAGTTTAAACTACATTCCTAAACACCTTAGATTTATTAATAATATCATTTGATAAAAACCCTAATGACATATAACTCAATGTAGAATAAAAAATTCTCTGATAGATAAGGTACTAAAAAAACTCGTGTTTGTATGTGTAGTTTAGCAGTAATTATGGACCCGACTCCAATTTTCTCCGAGTTAATATATATATATAAAAAAAAAAAAAAAAAAACTTCATCCATAAGGATTGTGTATACACACACGAAGTTTACTATATTTCAGCAATGGTTACTACATTAAAATGGTTTACGCCGGAAAAGACCATAAATATCATACTCTCCAATTCTTTTGTTCTAACATCTTTAAAGTATTTACTTATTTATTTTGCTTTTTCTTTGAAAGTATTTATCACTAGTTGGAGGCAAAGGGGGAGCTACATTAGGCAGAGGGAGGGGAACATCCAATGCATCTTTTTAATTTTGCTCTTCTAAAAATTATTCACTATTTTTTACTACTCGTCCCCTTGAAATTTTATAAACTATGTAATAGAGGGAAACCTTTTAAAAATATTTTAATTATATCTAAAGTTTTTAGTTAGAAATATAATCACATTTTAAACTTAAAACTCTAAATAAATCAAACTTATACTTTTGGGTTCCAAGTTAAAAACAATGTTTAGCTCATGAAGAAGAATAACAAAATAAATAAAAAGATGACAAAAATAAAGACCAAGTTAAAAAAAATCTAATTATATTCTAATTTTAGTTTTAAATTTCCTGTTCTATTATGTCTGCCTGAAAAAATTTTCTAGATCCGCCACTGATCAGAGGGAAGGGTGGTATGGTTCATTTATTTTTAGGTTGTCGGTGCATTCGAGGGAATAACCTAAGTTCTGACTATATTAGGTTGCAAAATTAGTTTCTAGCCAATTCATGGTACATAGGAACTAAAGATAATCAGTCCCCATAATCAACCGAATAATTAAGAGTACAACAACTAAAATATTTCAATGGCTATATACTATGATCTATATATATATATATATATATGTATGCATATGTATGCATACTTTTTAAATTAGTGGTATATGTATTTTTTAATGTTTACATTTATGTTCTTTTTTCTTTTTTCTTTTTCAAACGGTTGCTTTGGAACCATGTAGATGGGTCCTTGAGTTGAGAACAAAAGGCCCTATTCAAACAGACACACCGAATATGTACATGTACTTTTTGTTTTTTAAATTAGCTTGAATAAGTTAGCACCCACCGGCGTCTTTAGTGGATGTTTTAGTTTTATCTAATTTCCAACACGAAAAATCCGTATTAATTATCTATATGCTTCCGCGTGCAATACTGTTGATTATTATATATATATAATAGTGTTGATTATATACATGTGTGTGTATATATATATATATATGTGCGTTTCTATATACATATTTTATGACCTAATTTCAAAAAGAAATAACTTAAAAGCATTACTGATGTTAAGCACCATTATATCGCTAGTAAAAAAATGAGCCCACTCATAGGTTTTACACTGTAAGGTTCGTTTTCTATTACTTAATGGATAATGCTTAGCACTTCCAGCGATCAATTTCAAATTTGCTTAGAAAAGTGATATATAGTAGATTTCACATGATAGAATCTCTTATTATTTGACGCCGAACATAATATTTCATGTCAAATTCCTTCCTCGTTAAGGTCGGAGAGAATTTATGGTTATCTCTCGTTAATTGTGTAACATATGATGAATAAAAGAATATTAATGCAGCTTAAACTAGAGCTTTGAATAGAAATATTCGTTTTAGGTCATTCCGTGGTTAGACTTTACACTAAAAACCACATTAAGCTAACATACCACACCAAGCATAAAATTTCCTAGATAATTATTTAAATTCAATTAAAATTTTGGAGGGCCCATTAATTTGCATGTCTTATAAAGTCATTGAAAACTCTACAAAGAGAGGGAGACACAAGAAAGGAATCCAATTAGATAAATTTTTATTGTAATAAGAACCTTCGCCATCCAAATTATTAAAAAAAAAAAAAACCATATTTTTTGCTTCTAATACAAGGAATTATTTTGAAATTTGTTTGTTGGGGTTTCTTAGTCTAATAACTACAGCTATAGGAACAAAGCAACCAGTTTCTGGGACGCAACGAATGGATTATTTTTGGCCTTGTGACAATATAATTGCAGTAATGCGTGCTACAAAACGTTGTTGGACAACTAGTATAAATATGCCGATTGTCTTTACCATGTAACATTATAACAATTATCCAAAAAGACAAAAGAGGGAGAAAAAAAGAGGCAAAGAAAGATGTATAATTTAACATATATATATATATATATGTATGTATGTGGGTGTGTATATTGCATATACGTACGATTAACCAATTTATATATATATATATATATATATATATATATATATGATCTCCCAAAAGACATAACTTATTAATAGCCTGAGCATATGATCCAACATTGGAATGAAGTGAATTCAGTAGCTAAATTGGTTTCCTTTCATCTCTATTATTCTTATATATATACATACATACATACATACATATATACACAGAAACAGAGCTAGAAAGAGTAATAAGGGGATGGAGCTATGGTTAAACTAATAAGCTAGCGGGCGAAATACAATTTTGGAGGCCATGATATAATTTTAAGGAAATAGAATACAATTTTACAAAATTATAAAAAAAAATTCAAGAGGACGGCTACTCACTTTCGTCCAGATACTTTCGTCCAGATGTGACTCTGTCCTTGTGTATATATACATATCTTTTGGGCATATGTTTCATATTTTTTTTTAATTGAATTTGAGTGAGAAGATTCAAACTTTATACCAAATATAATATTATTGTTAGGCTACGACTCTGATCATATATCTTTCATTCTACTATTCACCTTAAAATTTATATATCTCCCCAATTTGTGAAGGACTAATCCTTGTTTAGGCATTAATTATCATGGTTCCTCCTACGTGAATAGACTAATTATGTAACACAAATTAATTGATCAATAATGAGAGAATTGTTCTAACTAAGAATACAATAATCTCTCAATTTTTTTCACAATCATGCATGTGAAGGACTGAAAACAATAGTGCCTTTTTCCAGGAGGTTGCGTAGTGACTAGTATAGCCTATTGAACCATACATACATACATACATACATATATATATATATATATATATATATATCTCATGTCCCGTGAACTACTTCAAGGACAATATATATCACAGGATATAAATCCATAAGACTCGTGATTTGTCCAGCTATAAACTTTCTCCAAACATCTTATTGACAATGATGAAACAATATCTAACATTGTACTTTATAGTTAATGCTACCAATATATATGTTACTATATTCACATGCCAAAATTAGCCAGATTGGATAATGGATATAGCTAAGTTTGGACCTAGATGCCTAGCTAGGCTGCTTCTACAGGCTAAACGGCCAATTAAAGTTGTTAAATACTTTTGTTGTTTGGCCATCCCATTTGCTTTCTTTCACCCTCCTCTTTACACCAAATTATGTATGAAATGAATTGGATGAACTATTACTACAGAAACTAGTACCAAGCATTAGATTTTGTAGTAAATAAACAAAAGCAGTCTTTAAACAAAACATATGGCAGGAAATATGATTATGATTCATGAAAGTCACCTCAAAATCATAACAAAATAAAAAAGTTTGGAAAATTATCACATAATTAGTTGATGAAGATTGTTAGCTGACAATTAAAAACTGTGTTCTATCGATGAGGTAGAGGGTATGTTTTCATACCTACAGCTATATCATAAAATATTCCTCTCTATAAGTAAAAATTGTGTAAAAGAGTATGATTATTAAAGTTAAAAAGAAGTGTGCTTGATTTGACCTATAATTTCTATTCATGACATCCTTAGAGTAGCTCTATCTATTCTTGCGGCACCAATAAACCTTGATGGTATTCGTATCCATGCTTTATAAAACAAAGAGCAGCCTTTAAGCACTAGATTTGCAAACTACTGAATATCATTTTCCTACATATTTTCACACAAATTTCGTAGCCTCATTTTGTTTAGTATTGATGGAATAATTTCATATTGAGGACCAGTTTTGGCTTAAGATTTTATTATATGGTGTTTGTTGTGTAGGTTTTAAATTATGAATGTGGTTTTATACCACGAAGACGGTTCAAACTGAAGTTTAGTGGAATAATTAATTGAGACAGTTTTAAACTATAAAAACGGCTTTAAGCCGATCTAAACATCTAAAATCTAAACTTTGCCTCTCTTCAAATTCAGATGGTTTTGAACTATTTTCTACAGTAAAACAATTCTTATTCTTATTTTCCTTCATAAATCATAGTTTTTCAAATGCCATTTCTCGTTTTAAACCAATATTTTTGTTTTAATCTTTTACATTCTAAAGACCAATTCAAAACCATCATAAATCACACAGTTTAGTACTTATAGTTTAAACCATTCCAAACACACCAAATGATTTCTCGTCATTTGAGTTACAAAAAAGTTGCTTGATCAAGCACAACATCCAAAAGTGAACTTTGAAGTCCCACAAAGAAAGGATTAGGCATTTTAACTACTAGTTCTAAGTGTGAACAGTGAAAGCAATCACCAATAAATAGCATTTAATGAATCCATCATTTTTTTAGCAGAATGGAAGCTAAAAACAATGAAATGTTGATAATACAAGCTACTATTTTGTCCATGCAAATTTAAACGTGGGGAAATATACTTATAAATGGGGTTTGGAATGGGTCACTCTCGCTTTATTACGTAGCACAACAGCCAGTAAAGCATTAGATTGAAACAAAGAAAGCTGGTTTGACCCCCACATGTTTAGGTCTCACTGTATGAGTGGTCCAATTACATAATTACTTTACATTATATATACCAAAGAGTTGGTTCAAGTGGGGGATCTTGGATAAGCTCTAACCATTCAATTTTCTTATGTACTTTTTTCACACCTCAATCAAAGACGATGTAAGAAAACAGTATTGTATTATTTTTCTTGCAAGTGATTTATGTCTAGTATATATGATGGAAGGGAGATATCATACTGTTTGGCAATGATTCTCACCACAAACTCAGTTATAAACAGTGTAAAGCTCTTACATACTACAGTAACAATAAAAAATTGCTACAGTATAAAGCTCTTACATGCTACAGTAAAAAATGGCTCTAACTATTGGTTCCCACCACTCTTCCAAACACTAAATTCCCATAACTTTTTTCCCCAAGCTACCTATTTAATATTTGCAGATATAAATTCCTATCACTAAACTATCTATTTTCGAGCAAAATGTACTATTAAAAAATTGCTCGTGGGGAGGGATAAAATGGTTACAAAAACAAGCAAACCTTAAAAAAAAAAAAATTCCGAAAGGAAAAAGAATGTGGACTAGACGAGACAATTCATTTGCTTTTTTTTTTTTAACCAAATCGATTTTTTCTTTTTAGATTTTTTTAAATATGCTTGTGTTTTTACCATTTTGTCTCTCGTATATTGTTCTGTTTACGTTAGATACCACTTGAAAATAAACAATTTACTAATAATGAGACCAAAATTTTATATTTTAGAAACGAGACAAATATGTGTCCTCAAACATCATTAATGCAAATAATCCAAAAAATAATTGAATTTAATTAAATATGATGAAAATATAAAGTTACGCCCATCGATTAGATCTTTTTCCTCACCTTGGTAAACAAACTTTTTAATTTCCGCAGACAACTGCTTTGGGCCAGACACATTGTGTGTGAATTTAGAGCAGCCAAATGTCCGATGAATTTGACCGCATTCCATGGCCAGGAAACTAGAAGAAGATGTCAAGTTTGTTTGTTTGTTTTTATGTTTTTTTTTTAATTTTTTTAATTTTAATTTATGTAGTGTATGGAAATATAAATTAGAGCCAAATTTTTGGTAGCTATAATGTAAAGTTCTTACATGTTATAATGTCCAAAAAGTATATTATAGTGTAAAATATCAACTAAAATTGGTTTTAATTAATATTTTGAGATATCCTATTAATTTTAATTGCAGACCTCCAAACTTGGTTAAAAATGGTACTTGCTCAATTTTTACTCCTCCAAACTTAGTCCCATGTAAAGTCCATTGACATGTCTTGCCAAAGGATATCAAAAAGTGAAAATTACAGCACCAATTGGAACAGGAAAGAACATGAAATTATTAAAATGCTAAAAAAAAACCCCAAAAGATAAAAAATATATATATATATATATATTAGCCAGTAAACGGCGCACCTTTGTGCTGTACAATCATTACAGCACACATACAATACAAATACTACAAATACACCCACCCAAAAAAATGAATAAATAAAAAACATACAAATACAGGAAAAATAAAAATAAAAAGAAACGCAAGAGTAAATACTACTGATAATCAGACAGAATAATCCCAAAGGAGACCTTGCATTACAGAATTCCATGCTTCTCCTTCGCTGTATGTTTGCTATAATATCACAGATGTGTTGGAAGGGCATCTAAAAAACTTATTACCTACCATTGATAACTCCATTTCTTCATTTTTTTTTTCTTATTTTTCCCCCACCACCACCACTAAGAAAAATATCAGAAATTCCATGTCCCTGTACTGTCATCAAGAGGCACAGGACCTTTTTATTAGTCATTTTTTTGGATTTGGGTTTTTGACAGGTCTCAGCAGGGCTGTTTCTGGTGCCAGAAAGCTCTTTCCCAGCTTAGATTCAGGCACCCATTTGCCCCACAAAACAAAACCCATAAAGGATATCAATATCATCAACTTGTAAAAGTTGGTTGGCTATATAATTGAATTTTCTGAGAAGCCAAATGGGTTTTTCTTAGCTCAAGGTTTGAGCTTTTTTTTCTTGGGTTGGTCAGAGATCTGTGATTATTGAGGGGGAATGTTGGTGGTGTTTCTCCGAGATCTGGGCTTTGAAGGTTTGCCCTTGTAAATCTCTTCAGACAGAGGTAAGCATCAATATAATCAGTTCCTTAAATCATCCACAGTTCTATATATATATATATGTATATTCTTTTTATAATTTTCTCTCTCTCTTTTATGTATGTTTATTAGTAGAGGCCCTTTTTAAGTGGCTAAAGTTTGTGCTTTTGTTTGGTTGAAATGGTTTTTAAGTATGGACCAATACTTGCTCCAAGAGATATTTGGGATCTTTTGTTAAGCTATGTCCTATGTATTATGATCTGTTCATTTTCTTTTATCATCAATGTCATTCATAAAAGGAGTAGCTTGGAATTTATCAACTTTGGATACTGTTCGTAAAGAGTGAATGATTTGGAAAGACTTCAGATTTCCTTATGGTTCTTTTAATAGGTGGAACAAGTGAGAATCTTGATATAAGGTTTCGCGTTGATTATCATTGTAGTTCTTGTAATAGGTGGAACAAGTGAGAATCTTGATATAAGATTTTGCTTTGATTATTATTATTATTAATATTAATATTATTATTATTATTATTATTTATGTCCTGTTCAAACTTTTATAGGCATCCAGATATCTGAGAAAAAGAAAATGGCTTCCGATCTCAATGCGGAATTATCCAAGAAAACTGCCATTTTTGGTCTTAAGGTCTGGGAAGTAATTGGTATTGCTGTTGCACTGTTTATTGTAATTATCCTTTCCGTGCTGTCGCTTTGCCTTACGTCCCGGAAGAAATCGAGAAGAGCTAGGGACAGGGTTCCCCTTAGCCAAATCCCGACGGTCTCTAAAGAAATTAAGGAAGTTCGAGTAGAGCAAGTGGCTGCAAGTGAATTTGTTCCGCGTGATGGAATTCTTCTCAGCATTCATGATAAATCCAGTGACAAGGAGTCGGACAAGCTTCTACTCCATCTGGGAATGGGGAAATCAAAGACTGGAGAGAATAGCAGTCAGTCGGGTTCATTTAATCGCTTTGATAAGGATGGTGCTGGTTCACAATCAGGAGAAGAAGGGAGTTCTGGTACTATGACTGTGTACAAGCCATCTTCTTCATATCCAATAACTGCACCGTCTCCGTTGAGTGGGCTGCCTGAATTCTCGCATTTAGGCTGGGGGCATTGGTTCACATTAAGAGATCTTGAGCTTGCAACTAACCGGTTTTCAAAAGAAAATGTTCTCGGTGAGGGTGGATATGGAGTTGTTTACCGGGGCCATCTGATCAATGGAACTCCGGTGGCAGTCAAGAAGATCCTGAACAACCTGTAAGTTTAAAGACCTTTAGATTCTGATCTTGACATGATACGCTTCTCATTTCTGTTTTCAAGTGCTTGTCTGAGCTTGAACTCTTGTACTCTTACAGGGGCCAGGCAGAGAAAGAATTTAGAGTGGAAGTCGAAGCAATTGGCCATGTGCGCCATAAGAATTTGGTTCGTCTTCTGGGGTACTGCATTGAAGGCACTCACAGGTTCCAATGCTATTGTGTTTTTTTTAGCGTGTTCTAATTCTGTAGTCGATTTTTTCATATCTTCACTTGAAATTTATTTTCTGTGAAGATGATGAAATACTTGTCATTTTGCTAATGAAAGAAAATTCTATGTCACTTGAATTTGAGAGGTTGCTTGATTATCGGTTTTCTGCATTTGATACTATAGTTTACCAATGAAGAATACCTCAATTACAGGATGTTGGTTTATGAGTACGTAAACAATGGAAATTTAGAGCAGTGGCTTCATGGAGCTATGCGTCAGCATGGATATCTCACTTGGGAAGCCCGCATGAAGGTCCTTCTTGGCACAGCAAAGGCGTAAGTCAACTTATCTACATCCTTGTCAAGCATTCAAAGATCTTAACTTTTTAATTGTGTTTTTTAGTTCTCATCTCATATAACTACTTGCTTCAGTCTTGCCTACTTACACGAGGCTATTGAGCCAAAGGTGGTTCATCGGGACATCAAATCAAGCAATATCTTGATTGATGATGACTTTAATGCAAAGGTATCTGATTTTGGCCTGGCCAAGCTGCTGGGTGCTGGGAAAAGTCATGTGACAACTCGCGTTATGGGGACCTTTGGGTTAGTTTTTTTTTATAAAGCATGATACTTTTTTCTATTCTCAAATTTGTGCCTTTAATGCTGGACATTCGGAGCATGTTGTTAAAGTGGTACACATGGATCAATTGGTCACCGTACTTATCTCTTGTCTTGGTTCTCTCCCAACGCTTTGCAGATATGTCGCTCCTGAATACGCAAATACTGGCCTTTTGAATGAAAAAAGTGATGTTTATAGCTTTGGAGTTGTGCTTTTAGAAGCAATTACTGGCAGAGATCCAGTGGACTATGGTCGTCCTGGCCCTGAGGTATGCTCTTGTTTTGTTTTCTGCTGATGACAGTTTGTCAAAATTGAAATTAGATGGTGGATTGTGTAGTCCTATTGGTCTACGTTTATGGTTGCAATTTAGTGATTAACTTTGATGTTAAATGTTGTAGTTTGCGGTAATTATTCGGTTAAATTGACCTCTTCAAGCTGCTTGTCTCTAATTTTCATTTATTGGATATGCTTTGTCTGGTTAGTCGTTACGGATTTGCAACTGTTAGAACTTGAGATGTATGACTAAACCTGAGTGGTCCAAATAGAATTATTCTGATTACGGAAGGGTCATTATGCTACAGTTTTAATCTTGCTCCTTGGATCCTGTCTTCCAATATCGCACGTAACAATAAGATTGTCAGCTCTCCTAGTCACTTGTTTTTCATCAATATTCATAAATTGGACTGAGCTTTGAAAGACTTTACGTTGTTTGAACACTTGACTGCACAGATTTCCATTGGTCCAACTGCTATGAACATCACTCCTTTACTTAAATTCGACTTTGGATGTTGATGTGTCATCAATGAATTCATACATGTTGCTTACCTTTGACTTAGCTTCTAATTAGTGAATGTTACCATCATGGGAACTAATCACATTGTCCCAATCTTTCAGTCTACTTGTTTTGTCCTATTATGGTATTTATGAACCTTCGCGTTCACTTTAGTTCCATTTTCTCCAATTAGTGTTGCATGTTCTAATCCTTTTAGGAGAATGTCAAAGTTAGGAAAGTAAGAAATGAAACCAGCATGGTTGTTACCTATTTATTTGACATGTACAAAATTCATACTTGACAGGTAAATCTAGTAGATTGGCTGAAGATGATGGTAGGGAGCAGGCGCTCGGAAGAAGTGGTAGACCCGAACATTGAGGTGAGGCCATCAACAAGAGCCCTAAAACGAGCCCTTTTGACTGCGCTGAGGTGTGTCGATCCAGATTCCGAGAAAAGACCCAAGATGGGCCAGGTTGTTCGTATGCTTGAGTCAGAGGAGTATCCTATATCAAGAGAGGTGAGTTTCTGTTTTACTCCACTTGATCTTATGTTGATGAACTTGATTTTGTCTCATATCTGTAGCTCATTTGTTTGTGCACTTTTTTAATCCTTTGTTATGTTTAGCCTCTCAAGCATTTGGAGCTTTCGATTGAGAAAGGCTCATCAATGACAATGACAGGACATTTGATTCTTAACCTTTCTTCGGGTCTGACTTTTTTGTAAACTCTCTCCTAATTACTTTTCAGGATCGAAGGCACCGAAGAGCTCAAGCAGGTAGCATGGAGATTGATTCCCAGAAGGAATTTTCAGATACTGACCGGAGTGACAATCCAGGTTCAAGATCTAATAGCAGAGGCTACCAACGGTCATAACCAACACGAATTTATTCAAGTGTCTGAGGCATATATTGTCAAAAGTCTTAAAATTCTTTCAACTCTTCGATTTCTTGAGCTTGTCTATCTAAGCTAATGTCGCCAGTGGCACTTAGGGTTCGGTTGGAGACCGAGACGGGGAACACAGTTGGAGGTCGTTGATATGATCTTTTTGCTCTCTTCTTCTCTTTTTTTTTTTTTTTTTCAAAATCTTGGTTCTTACTTGTAGATGGAGAGATTATTGTTTGTGTATGAAAGTGGTGGTTTGTGAAGATCCCATAACATTGGAGACATGTACAAAATTAATTGGTAGTAGCTCTTCAAAATTGTTTGATGAATACACTCTCTTTTCTAGTCCTCCAGACAAGGGAAAAAAAAAGTAAAACAACTTTTTCTTCATAATTCCTTATAATTACATTTTTATGATTGTATCAAGAATACAGCTGTCATGAAAACTCAAAAAACATAAACATTCAACACCACGTTGTGGGTCCTCACCCTCTGTTGGGATCCATCACCCCTTTAGAATGGGCACAACTAAGACAGCTATGCAAATTTGATCAGCCTAAACTGCTTTCCCCCCGTACTTGGGGCAAAACGACAACACTGTGATAAAAACATGGTGTCCATAATAATGCTTACAATCATGGTTACTAAGATTGGTTTTGAGTACAATATTAAGATTAAAATAAACCCTTTTTCCCGAGATCTGGGTTCTTTGATATAATACATCTTTGCCTTCAACAGTCAAAATTTTGCGTACTCTTTACTGTTATGTAATTTTGGTTACATCTGACGTTCACATGCATGCATTAGGTGCATACCATATCATTAAAAGTCCAAAAATCCCCCATAAAAACCAGGGTCGAGTCTCCACTGCTTCTGAGCAAGCCTGACTAAAAATCCCCACACAAACACACAAGAGCACTCCTGTTTAAACTGTAGGTTAAAATCCTGCCACTTACAAAATAGTAGGTTCATTAATTAAATTGGGATCCAGGGTGAGTAGATGAAGACTAAAAGGGTTTTTCATCATATAATTGCCTTGTTTAATACGGCAAATTGCAAACGCTTCTGCACAAAACTATCATCAGATTCACATGATCATTTTCTCACACATAAACATCTCTCTTTCCTTCGGATCACAGATTCATAGCATAATATACCGCCCCACCTCGTTGCCTTCGTCCCCATCGCAGTTCCTAACGTCAACGGCCTCCCTCCTGCGTCCAGACCGTTTCCGACGTCCCAAACCCAAACTTATTCCCACTCATCATGACCCCAGTGGACCGCATCTCGGCCTCAAACCCGACATAATCTTCTTCGATATAGCTTAATGGATACCAAAGTTGGCGCGCCAATTGGGCTCCAAGTGCGTAATACTATTCTGTCGTCAGTGCAGTCGCTTCCAGCTACAACTTATGAAAACTCAGCCGGTTCGGCAACAGGTCCTTGCTTCTGCTGGACCGATCTCTATACTTTGGAAGACAGATGGGGGTCCACTGGCCAGGAAGGTTGAAGCTGGATTTGGTTTTTTCGGCATCATGTCATGGTACCATTGGACTGGAGTTGTAGTACCTTGATTATAGCTAGATTTTCATAAATAGGGAATTCCTAAGTGAAGGCAATTTTGCACTTTTTTTGTATCATGTGTTATACATTTTTAATGTAGACGGTTGCAGATTAGAGTTAATCAAACGGTTAAAATAACATGTTTTATTAGTAGTGTAGAGTTACTTTTTTCACAATAAAGATTCCCCTGAAAAAGATCAATAAATATGTAGTATTTATTTTCTTCTTGATTGCTTGTTAGGCTTGTAAATTCAATTCCTCTCACTACATGTAAATGTTTAGGTTTATTAGTTGTAAGTTTAGGCCACCAACATTTCTATGTTATACTAGGTAAAGATTATACTTTCTGTTTCGCAAAATAGTTTAAACTCGTGAGTTTAAACTGTCTATAATATAAAGCTCTCACATACTACACTATTTGAACTTATTTTTTGAGTTTAAACTTGTTTGTCAAACACCTTAGATGTCAAGTAAAAGGCCCTAAAGTGAGGAGCAAAGGTTCCTCTTAGCCCTTGGACCCCTTCCTTTTGTGTTATGGTCAGTTTCAAGCTTCAATACAAATATACATACTATATTATTTGATGCAATGGTAAATAAAATGATGGTTGCGTCGTCCTTTTTACTCTTCAGGATATTATAAATATGCAATTCAATTAGGCACTAATTAAATATTACAGACCAAGCCGAGTACTAAATTGTCAAAATCTTAACAGATTTCAACGAACTAATTGGAATTATGGATGACTCTAAATTGACTGGAGCTATCATTTATCCATTTATTGGTTAGCATTAATGATCGGAGAAATGTTGTTGGCTCTAGAATGCTGCGATATTTACTCAACTCTCAGCATATATAAATGCTATTCAAGAGCCAGAAATTTTAATCAGTAGAAAGTACTAATTACTATACAAATATATGTATATATATATATATATATATATATATATAGAAACCTTTCAAAATTTTTAGTGGGAGCTGTGTGTATATTAATTCAATACAATGCATATTTATGTAATGGAGCCTGTGAGCGCTATTCAACACAATATTTGATTGTCATATTCTACTGTAGTAGTGTTCTATGAATTTTTTTTAGGGAACTGTTCTATGATGTTAAGTTCCTGCCCTTTGGACAAAATGTAAAGTTGCAACTTGTAAACAGGCCAAGAAATACTTGTAGCTCAACTCTAACCACTCATATATTGTTAGAAAATGATGCATATTATCATTAATACTTGGAGCAACAGATAAATAGTCCAAAAATTGACAAGAAGAATCTCTCATCCTAGCTAGTATAAGCACCTCTTTGAATTTTCTAAAGTAAAAGTTCCACCAACTTCATATTATAAATACTCACAATATGGTTTAAGAGACTCTCAAAAACCTTTGCACATTGTTTCTTGCTCACCAAGAAATAAGTTGGGTAGCGACTTTAGTAGGTAGAAGGATGAGAAATTCTTCATTTTGGCATTGCAAAGTCCACAAAGAAGTGGAAAATAAACAAATGAAAAATATAAATAAATAAGAAGAATTTTTTTTACCAATTGATGATTTTTTAAGGAATAAAATAATATATAAATTTATATTTGAGGGTGTATATGTATTTTAAGTTGAAAAAATAGGAGAGTTTGTAAATTGTAATATAATAATTTTAATAACGAAAATTGTAGACTACCTGATTTTTAAAAAAATGAGGGTAGGCAAGGAGGTTTTTTTTTTAAGTGTGGTCGATTGCCAAACTATGTGAGACGTTAATGATCCCACCTGACGAAAATAAGAATAAAGGTTTTTATCATCTTGATGCCCAATGTTTTAAGAAAACATCACACTCATATGTGTTATTTCGAAAATATAAAAATTATACCTTGTAGTTTTGAAAAATATTATTTTAATATCCTAATTTTGTATTTTATGATGTAAAAATTCCCTATTTATCTTTAATATTAATGAACCCAATATTATTTTTGTAAAACAATAATAGAAGATAAAGATAAAAGGTTAAACAAAACTCATCAAATAAAATTATATATGTGAATTTATTCAGATTTTTTTATTGTTTCTATTTAGTTTCAATAAAATAATACAAAATTCATTAATAAAAGGGTATATAAAAAAATTCACATCATAAGGAATCTTTTTTATAGTTTCCAAATAATGGGTACTAATACGATGGCTTTTTAAAACACATGATGTCAAAATGATAATAATACTAATAGGATATTTGAAAACCTCATTATAGCAATAAAAAACTTTATATTGTTTAAGTTCAAAACCAATTCCTTAAACGCATAATAACTACGTAGAAGTATGCTCAAGGAATGAGATGTTAAAGTATAAATAATCACAAGGGAAAAAGGGATCCGTACTCGTCTATCCTCTTCCTAATCTTCTTCAACAACCTAAGGTTGTCACTTTCAATGCACTTGAAGAGCTTCTCCATGAAAATACGCCGTTCTTGATCTCCAAGCTTGGCAACATCCACAACCCTTTTCCCATTCTCCTCAACTCCCACCGCACAATTCCCATAATTATCCTTGTCGTTACAAATCAACGACAATGCTGCTTCTAAAGCATCTGAAGCATGATCAGCGGCATCCTCATAATCACCAATACCAAAAATTTGAATAAATCCACATATGTAATTTTATTTGATTAACCTTTTATCTTAATTTTCTATTATTGTTTTACAAAAATAATATCAGGTTCATTAATATTAAAGATAAATAGGGAAATTTACATCATAAAATACAAATTTAAGATACTAAAATAATATTTTTCAAAATTATAAGGTATAATTTCTAAATAACATGAATGTGATGTTTTCTTAAAACACTGGGCATGAAGATGATAAAAACCCTTATTCTTATTTGCATTAGGTGTGATACGTAGGGCCTAGTTTGGCAATCTACCACACTTTTTTTAAAAAAAAAACCTGCTTGTCTCCCCTTACCTTTTTTTAAAAAAAATAGGTAGTCTACAATTTTAGTTGTTAAAATTATTATATTACAATTTACAAACTCTCGTATTTTTTCAACTTAAAATACATATACACCCTCAAATATAAATTTTTATATTATTTTATTCCTTAAAAAATCATCAATTTGGTAAAAAAAAAAATTCTTCTTATTTATTTATATTTTTCATTCGTTTATTTTCTAACTAAATTGACAAATGATAAAAGTTAAAAAAAAATTATAGACAAGATATTTAAAAGAACAATATTTGACAGATTGGCTAGTTAAAACAACTTGTAGTTAATAAAATGAGATTGGTAATTTGGAGGATGTAATGTCTATTTGTTTCCTACTTATAAGTTTAAAGAAGGTGTAAACTCTATTCTATATGAATTTTTTATAGGTTCAAATTTCATCATAGCATTGAATATAGTATTCGAAAATGACCAATAAGTATTAAAGGATTTGTCATCACTCATATTATTAATATTAAAAGTCGCAACGGGAAGTTATACTATTTTGGGATATTTTGCTTTTATTTATAGAAGTTAATTTTGAGCTTTTTCAAAATTGAGTCAATGTGAACACAGTACAAAGTTTATTTATTTTTACTTACACTACAACTCCTAGTTAACCATCAATTGTGTTTGCAGAGTTGGTGTAACTTTGTAAAGTTACCCACCGTACAGGTAGGATATAAGAATTTGTACGTAGGAGCAGAGTGTCAAGTAGTTGATGGAAAGCCCCCACTCCCAACTTTATGGAATGTTTTGAAAAACATGATCTCTGTAAGTAATAATTACTAATTGTAGTACTATTCTATTATATGCCTAGTTTGATAGCATGGTTACTTGTTATATTTTGCACAACTTCAGAAATTTGTGAATTGCGCATTTTCATTTTTTACTATAATTGAATGCACATCATTATAAGCTTCACACTTCGTTGTTTCAGTATCTTGGAAAGTTGTTGGTTTCAAAGTCACACGGAACAAAGATAAGTATCATCACAGATTCTAGTGGAATCATAAAGCCCAGAAGGTAGCAATTCTTTGAAGCTCAAATTAAGTTATTTTTCATACTATTAACTCTCTCTTTATATATATATATATATATATATATTCGCAAGCTACACTTGGAATGGTACTGCATTCTTCTGACTTCAACTCTATTGCAGGATGACTCTCTTGCTAGGCCCTCCAGGACGTGGGAAGACTTCCCTTTTAAAGGCTCTCAGTGGGAATCTAATTAACCAGTCACTTCAGGTCTTACTCTTTTCAGTAACATAGTTAATTATGAAAAGCAACAAATCAACAAAAGCTTCAAAACATCTCTTGTTCAAAGGTATCAAGTCCCTTACCAAATGGTAAACAAAGTATAACTGCCAGTCTTCCATGCGTTCTCAATTTCTCATGCATGTTTTATCATGTATTAATTTAAGCTTAAATATTTTGGATAGTATGGTCAGTTTGAGATGTCCTTAATTAGTTGGGACCCACTTTGGTTAATCTTCAGAGATCTCGCTCAGTGTGTGGTTTTTTTGTTTTTTTCTTTTTCCAATAGGTGAGGGGAGAAGTTTCTTAAAATGGTTACAAACTAGAAGAATTTGTGCCACAAAAGACTTCAGCTTATATAAGCCAGCATGACCTGCACATTCCTGAGATGACTCTAAGGGAAACACTTGATTTTGCAGCCCGTTGCCAAGGTGTAGGAAGTGGAGCTGGTACGTCAATATGTGTGTCTGTGCATGTATAATATGATACAACGAAGAACCTTTATAGCATTAATTAGTACTTTTTCTTTATGCAGAGACCATAATGGAGGTGAGCAAGATTGAGAAGGAAGCAGGAATTGATGGGTGTTAGCGGAGCTGGATAAACCACTCTTCTGGATGTTCTTTCAGGAAGAAAATCTAGTGGATGTACCAAAGGGGAAATAAAGATTGTCGGGGACCGTAAGTCTCAAGAAACATTTGCGAGGATTTCAAGTTACTGTGAGCAAAATGACAAACATTCTCCACTCATCACTGTTGAAGAGTCTATAGCTTTTTCAGCTTGTCTGCGTCTTCCTGCTCAGATTGACTCGAAGGCTAAATCTGTATGACCTAACTCCATATATAATCTTACTCTAGTACTTTTCAGTATAAATTTCTGTCGGCTTGCAGCTTAATTATCATTCCGACACAGAGTTAACAAGCAAATCAATCTTGGGGGCATATTGAGGTTTTCGCACCACGTTTCAATTTTCCTAGTTATACATATTTGGGGCGTTGGTTTTGGAAATGACTTAAGAGATGGAAACACGGTGAGTCCGAGAGGCGTGAGGTGTGTGACTTTCTTGTAATCTTCTTCTTCATTGCAGTATAGGTGTATGGGTGTAATCTTCTTCTTCATCACAGTAACAATCTATAAGGGTCAAAAGTGGATGTAGCTATCAATTGAGAGTGAACTATTGAATATTTTTTGTGTCCAAAAGGCACATAGGTGTGTGATTTGCTTGTAATCTTCTGTTTCATCATAATGAAAACTTGTCATGGTTGAAAGTGGATATAACTTTCACATTGGGAAGGAAATATAGTGCATATGCTTTTTTGCATTTCTTTGATTTTTTTTTTTTTTTTTGGTAGAGGAATGGGCATTTCATGTGTGACGTTTTCTAGTTGAAATTGTTGTCTTCCTTTTCTGCATAGGATTTTGTTGCTGAAGTCCTTGAGACTGTTGAGCTTGGTCCAATGGACTGTCAACCGAGCAACATAAGCGACTCACAATAGCCGCTGAGCTCGCTTCTATCATCTTCATGGACGAACTCACAACTAGTTTGGATGCAAGGGCAGCTGCAGTTGTGATGAGAATAGTTAGGAATGTAGTTGACATAGGGAGAACAGTTGTTTGCACTATACGCCAACCAAGTGTTGACATATTTGAAGCTTTGGATGACGAAAAGCAAAGCTTTTGATAAAGTTTAGAGTTTATTTCAAAACATCACTAAATTTTTTGTTTGCAGTTGATTCTTCTGAAGCCTGGTGGGAAAGTCATCTACTTTGGGCCTTTGGGACGAGAGTCGAGCAGCGTTGTGGAGTATTTGGAGGTCAGTTGGGACACTCATACATATATATATATATATATATATATATATATTATATTGTGTTCATTTCCGTTGTGAAATTTAGTAAAATGTTACATACACTTAACTAGTATTCCTGGCATTGTATTCCCGGGGTGCCAAGGATAAGAAATGGCTGTAATCCAGCAACATGGATGTTGGAAGCCACTTCTCTGTCCGATGAAGCTGAATTCGGTATAGATTTCGCTCAAATATACAAGGAATCCTCTTTATGGAGGTGATTATTGTGCTTTTGTCTATTAATAAACTTTGGAATTTGAATATATAACTTTTCATTTCCTTCTCAATTTGAGCAATTTTTGTGGTGTAAATTAGGCCCTGTACCACTTATGAAGTCTAGTTATTCACTAACGCTACTTTCATGAGCAAACCAAGTTCAAATTTTTCTACGAAAGTAGTATATTCGACAACCAACTCTCTAAAAGTGGTATGCCTTGTCTTTGGTTAATTAATAATGTGAAGAATAAGGGCAAGAAGTTGTATTAGAATATGACCCTTTTCTATTGTTCCATTTTTTAGGAGCAATATGGAGCTTGTAAGGCAGTTGAGTGTTCCTCCACCAGGTTCAACAAATTTGCACTTCCCAACCAAGTTTCCACAGAAATTTTGGGTGCAATTCAGATCTTGCTCATGGAAACAACATCTCTCTTGTTGGAGGTGTCCCTCATACAACCTCACTCGTATCATCAGCGCACTTGTTACATCCTTTATCTTTGGGCTACTATTTTGGAATCAAGGAAAGAATATGTAAGTACTTCTTATTCATAAAGGGAAGAGAAATGTTCTTATCTATTCCCATACGTGTTTTACAAGTAACTCCAGTTGCGTCATCATCACTAAAAAAAGGATCAGAATTTCATCTGATCAAAGGCATACATACAACGAATATAAAGCTACGAGGACACGTGTAGACGCTTCACCATTCTCTAGCAAATGATCTTCCTCTCCTTACGAAGAATCTTTAGGAAAATAAATAATGCAACAATAATTTCCAAAAATATTTTTGACATTATCATTTTTCTTCTTATGCATTTGTCAGAAAAAACCAGCAAAACTTGCTCAACGTACTGGGCTCAATGTATGAAGCAGCGATGTACTTGGGCATAAGTAACTGTTCACCAGCATTACCACAAATTGCAACAGAAAGAACAGTTTTGTATTGAGAAATATTTGCATATATGTACTCTCCATGGGCTAATTCACTTTCACAGGTACAATGTTCTTCCATCCAAACTGATTGATTTGTCACAAACTTGATATCAAGTAAAACTCATCTCTCTTGCTTTTCTGATAATCGAGAAATATAGACATTTTGTAGGTGATAATCGAGGTTCCATATCTGTTTATCCAAACAGTTCTTATATGTGATCATCACATATCCAATGATGGGATATTATGTTTCATCATTCAAGGTCTTGTGGTACTTTTCTGCCAATTTCACTTCATTGTTGTGCTTCAATTACATGGCAATGCTTGGTGTTTCATGCACACCAAATCTCATGGTTGCTGGGATTTTATGCTCCTTTATTTACTCAATCCTCAATCTCTTCTCCGGATTCATGATTCCTAGACAGGTA
>CAMOHE010039382.1:6370-21421 GCA_946598075.1 Artocarpus hirsutus
CTCTTGAGAATTTTATTTATGTAGCTCGCTTGGGACAAAGCTATCATTATATTCTTCCTATTTCAAAATATCTGGATACTGAGAACATAATTAGCTTCACCTAAGTCTTTCATATCAAACTGCTTGATCAACCATAATTTGATTGATGACAATGCCCCAACGTCACTGCCAATTAGCAGAATGTCATCTATATAAAGTAGTAGAAAAACCACATTCCCATCCTTAATGTGTTTGTAAACACATGGTTCGTCCACAGTTTGTTCAAACCCATAAGTCTTGATCACTTGATCAAATCTTATGTTCCAAGAACAGGAAGCCTGTTTAAGTCCATAAATTGACTTTAGCAGCTTACAAACCTTACCCTCTTACCCTTAGCCTTGAACCCGTCTAGCTATACATATATATGTACTCATCAAGATAACCATTCAAAAAGGCCATCTTGACATCTATCTGCCAAATCTCATAGTCGAGAGCAATAGCTATGGACAAGAGAATATGGATGGACTTAAGCATGGCTACAGGTGAAAAGGTTTCCTCATTATCGAATCCTTTATTTTGCATGTATCCCTTAGCTACTAGTCTAGCCTTATAGGATTCGACCTTTCCATCTCCTCATCTCTTTCTCTTATAGATCCACTTGTACCCTATTACCCCTTTGGGAAGATCCACAAATTCCTAAACCCGATTAGTGTCCATAGACTTCATCTTAGTGTTCACAGCTTTTGTCCAAAGTTTCGAATCAACATCCTCCATAGCTTCTTTGTAAGTATAAAGATCCTTGTCGTGTTTAACCAGTTCAGCCAAAAAGGCTTCACCATTAAACATATACCTCTCGGGTTGACGCTCAATCCTCCCACTACACCAAAGTCCTTTAGGTTTTTGTTCGGTTGCTTTTTTTACACTAATTGGAACAGTTTCATTCGAAACCCTCAGAGTGATAGAATTACTCGCCAACTCCTCAACTACAACTTTAATTTGAGGCTTAAAGTCGTTCATGTAACTTTCCTCAAGGAAAGTTGCATTTGTTAAAATCTCGACTTTATTTTCCTTTGGGTTATAGAAATAACCCCCTTTAGTCCCTTTTGGATATCCTACAAACACACAAACTTCCGAATGTACTTCAAACTTATTCACTTCTTTAAACAGGACATGAGCCGGACATCCCTATATGCGAATATGGTTTAAGGATGTCTTTTTCCCCATCCACAACTCGTGAGGAGTTTTAGGAACCGATTTTGAAGGCACATTGTTCAAAAGATAACATGCTGTTTGTAGTGCATATCCTAAAAATGATAATGGCAATGATGAATAACTCATCATGGACCTGACTATGTCCAACAAAGTCCTATTTCTTCTCTCAGCCACACCATTCTATCGTAGAGTGCCTAGCATAGTCAAACGAGATAGGATCTCAATCTCTAATAAGTGTTCCAAGAACTTATCAGAAAGGTATTCACCACCTCGATTGGATCATAGTGCCTTTATAGGTTTACCCAATTGCTTTTCTACTTTAGCCAAAAACTCCTTGAACTTGTCATAAGTTTCACTTTTGTGGTACATTAGATACACATACCCATACCTTGAGTAATCATCAATAAAGTGACGAAATATTCATACCTCCTCGTGCCCGGATGTTTATGGGACTACAAACATCACTATGCATAAGTTCTAGAACCCCTTCGACCATATTGCCCTTAGACCTAAATGGTCTTTTGGTTATTTTACCATCTAAACAAGATTCACATTGTGGTATATATTCCAACTTTAAGTAACTTAAAGGTCCATGCCTTGCCAGCCTTTGAATCCTATTTAGGTTAATATGACCGAGTCACAAATGCCAAAGACAAGTCTTATAGAGTGAAAAGTTTTAAATCTTTTAGAGTTATTATCATTAATCTTAGTGTTAAACAGTAAGTCCATCTTAGGTTTGATAAAATATAGATTGTTTTACATCCATCCATTACAGATAAAAGAATTGCTTTTACGAATCACTACTTTATTATTAAAAGAAACTACAGAAGAGTCTTTATATAAAAAAGCTACATAAATTAAATTCCTTTTAAGTTTAGGAACATAAAAACAATCTCACAAAACTAAACTCCTATAATTATCAAAATAAAGGTGGATGTCTCTCATTGCTTTTGCCAACACTAAGGATCCATCATCCATCAGAAGCGTGACCCAAGTGTCACTTGATTCTTCAGCCAAAGAAGTGTCACTTGATTCTTTGATTAAATAAGTGTCACTTGATTCTGCTTCAGCCAACACAAACATGATTAGTTGGTCCAAAATCTATGACCTAAGTATCACTTGATTCTTCAACCAAACAAGTTTCTATAACCAGAAGATCATACCTACCTCCTTGGAAAAGGAAGTCCTTGCAATTCTTCTTGATGTGCTTGATCTTTCTACAGAAAAAGCACTTGAGCTTCCTCGGGTTCTTCTTTTTCTTTTTCTTGTTCTTGTTGTTTGCAAGAATAGAAGATTTTTCATTCTTAGCTCATTACTTCTTTCCATTCCCTGGATTAGGATTGGAACAAAGCGTAGTTACCAAGTTGGCCTCACCACCAACAGGAGTTTCTCTGATCAGATTTTTGAACTCCTGTAACTACTTCAATAGTTCAGTCAAGGTCATATCCTGTCTATTGCTTAAATTTAATGTAGCTCTAAAAGGGATAAACTCTTTAGATAGAGTCTCAAAGACCATAGTCATCTGTGTTTCAGCATCTATGTCAGTTCCATTGGTTTGAGCCTTAGTGAAGTAACCAATGACAGACATCATATGCTTCTTCATAGGAGTCCCCAGCCTTTGTTTGCAGTTTAAGAGTTTTTGAAGTGCCCTTTGCCATTTTGTTAGGGCCTGGCCTCCAAACATGTCTTCAAGATTATCCAAGATCTACTTTGCAATCTCATAATCTTCATGTTGAGTCTGCAACATATTGTTCATGTTGGCCATAACACAACAGCAGGCATGATCATTAACATCTTTCCAGCGATCATACGCTTGGATTTGCTCATTATTGGAATCTCCCATAGGCTTAAAAGGACACAGAGTTGTCAACACAAATTTTAGTTTCTCAAAGGATATGATGATATTTAGGTTCCATTTCCAATCATTACAGTTCTCACCGGTTAATTGCTTTTTATCGAGTATCAAAGATAAAGCATTTCTAGACATTTTTAATCTACAATAAAGAATCATATACCAAACTTAAGCAAATATACCATAATAATTTAGTAAGATATCACAATCATGTAACACATACAATGTGTTTATATGTCAAAACCTTGAAAAAAATCACAACCTTACAATGATAATTCCTAACTCAGAATTCAACAAGCCGCCTAAGGGAGACTCGTCAAATTCAATTAGGAACATAGATCCTCTCCTAAATAATATATGATATCTAGGACCCGTATGATCTAGCATATATTAAAAATTGTTTTTTTAGCCATCAATTTTATTAATAGAGCTCCTAGGAGAGATTAACAATAAAATTAACACTAGTGTATAACTATCATTTCTATATTTTATCCATGATTTATAATCATCACCTTGGGGTGTGCAATGATAAGTCATGCTAAAGTATTTTATCCTCTCAGAGATCCAACCTGGTACTTGATAAAGTCTCTTCCTAGGAGTCGGAACTACCATGTGCTACCTATGGACCAATGATGGAGGCCATAGGTCTTCTCTTTGAAAACCTACTCCCACTCAGTCTTTTGAAATCAAGGTTTTATTTTAAAAAAATACATGAAGAATTTTAATGAGCGGCATTTCCTATTCTATATGACATGTTATCAACATACATGGCAAATCATATACTAATGTAGACAAGCAAAGCAATCATGTAAAGCTACAAGCAAAATAATAATAAATAATCGTAATATTATACTTCCACCCTAGAGAAAAGAAATTAAAAATTACAAGAGGTTAAATGAAACACATTATCAATTCTTCATCCTTGAATCTTCTAGTTGTATCTATCTTCATATGCTATACATCTTTAAGTCCTCAGTCCCACATAGATCAATGACTTCATATTTCTGGTCATATATAAATTTAATTTTTCTCATAATTGTCCCAACAATAAAATCAAAACTACAACGAAAAATGCACCTTTTTTGAAAAACAACAGCTCTCTGTCGACATGCCAATTTGAGTGACCAGCACCGACATGTTGATCTGAGTGATCATCCTGCCAGTCACGTCCATAAGCCTTTGGCCTATCAAACTTGACAGTTTGGCCTGCTACCAAAGCTGGCTAAAATTTGCCGTGGATGACCTACCAAACTATAGGTTTGGCTTGCCATTCTACAACCATTGACCTGTTAAAGTTGAGGGTTTGGCCTGTCAATCGAGTATAAATCATGTTTTTCTAAAAAATAGTTTCACGCAGTTTTTCAATCTTATTTTAAACAATTCAAAAGCATACAAATTTGGAGGCTCAGAAAATACCTTTGGAACCGCTATCAATTCCATCTTCTTGATCCGTCTATTAGATCCGTCTTCTAGATCTGTCTTTACTTTGAACAATTATTTAATTACATAATTCTTACAAATTTAAAATTAAATAATAATTCCTAGATGATGATGATAGACCGCCTTCTAATTACATAAAAAACCTAGATACACATTCTAACCTCTAAAGAACTATAACGGGCATAAATTAATTAATAATTAAATAATTAAATAATAATTTAATCAACCATAATTAATCAATAAACATTTACCATATAATCCATGACAACATATAAATATATAGAAACTCTAGAGCGCCCACTTTCTAAAATTTTAAATTCAAGCATAAGAGATATCAAGATCACATCATTTATACATATAGCATGATCACAAACTTGTAAATTTATGTAAAAACCTAGCTCTAATACCAATTATTGAAAAAACAATACGTAGTAGAAATTTTAAAATTTTTAATCAGAGTATTTTCAAAAGCACAAGTTGGACATACTATATGCATAAATTAACCAGCTTTTACTAACCTTTGAATGTCGAAGAGCTTTTGCAATATGTGAAGAAAAGAACATTCTAGAAGAGCCTTAACCAACTAGTCTTCCATGCTATTTTCTATCCACGATCAGTATATGTGTGGGCATATCTCGTACAGCTCTTCCCCGGCGACTCTCCTTCTAACCAATTGAGAAAACCAAAAATTAAGGTTCATGATTGTAAACATAGCTCTCAAGGAGTTTCGGAGACTTACAAACTAGAGTGCTCACTCTTATAGGGTATTTGGCAAGGTGGTTAGAACTATTGGTTAGAATTGTTTTTACTATAGTATGTGAAAGCTTTTCACTATAGCGATTTTTTTTATTCTTATTGTAATATGTGAGAGCTTTGCACTAATTATAACTAATAAAGTGGTTTAGACCACTTTTGCCAAACACCCTTTTAATTTCTCAACTGATCTAAATAACACAGAAAATTCACTCCCTATTTATAGAGGTCATCCTTATGGTTGGTTATTATCAGATAAGGCCTCAAAAATTTGAATCTAGATCAATATCTGATAAAATCGTGTCTAAAACATATGATCAAAAAATCGTTAGATCGGTCTACCGATCTTGCTTCATCAGCAGGCCGAACTAACTAATTGGCCTACCAAACTTACGATAAATGTCCCTACGAATCTTTTATTTCCCACCCAAGATTCTTTCGATAAAGCCTCATTTTTAATTCAAATAACCCAATAGAGAAGTTATCTGATTAAAACAACCATATCTAGATCATCTCTAGGAAAATAAATATTTCGGATAATTCAACAAGTTTATCTTGAATTATTTTATAGAATTAATTCAACCGATAAACATACATGAATTATCTGATCCTATCAAATTTTAGCAAATCTAATAATTTAACATAAGTCACTAATTTTATTGAAAAAGCACGCCGTATCGTTATAGGATTTATTATGAGCTAACAAAGGGATTTGATTGACTTATATAATTTAAGCTCCCGATAATTATAAGCCCCAATATCCTAAATATATTTTTCATAATTATCAACCCTAACGCTACTCCACTAAAAGCTTAAAGCTGTACTTTCAAACTAAATAAAATTACGAAGCCTAAATAGCTAAGTATCTATGACATGTTGTAATGTATCGTATCCCCATAAAATATCCATAATTGGCTTAAGGATAAATTCTGTCTTACCTTCTCGATTATTTTTCTCTTTACGTTCCATTATGTCACCATCGAAAAACTTACTATTCAAAGACAGTATACTATTCGGTTATACCTACGTATCCAAATGGTTAAGCACTTTAGTCTTCCGATTACAAGATAACGTATATAAGAGGATGTCATTGACTCCTAAAGAAGAGTTATGGATTCCGTATCTATGAATAACAAGTCTAGCTATCAAGAGTTATGTCTCCAATATACCAGCATGCGTACCAACATAAAAATGTGGATGTCACTCTTTTGTACATCAAAAGACATAAGTCAAGACAATGGACTCATTATTCAACTTAGGATTAAGTTACAATACATATGATTGTCTACAGTGAATTGATTTGGCGAAACAAAATTATTAGTCCAAAACAATTACACTTTATGTCTCGATCTAATACATCATCACCTATGACAATATACCAATGTTTCTATTTGCTGATTCCAACTCCGATGGCCAAGACAAACCATCTTCCGTTATGAATATAGACAATATAATAATCTTTGCATAAATAAAGCACCCAACTTTATTTCCTCAATTGCGGATCTTATGATTTAGACCGTCACCTTTAGAATCATGTCTTTTGCATAATCTGTGCATCATATGCCTGATTCTAAAAAAGTGTTTGGCTGGTGTGAAGTAAAACTCAATTATGAACAATATAAAGCTCTCACATGCTATAGGAAAATGAAAAAAATTGTTATAATGTAAAGCTCTCATATGCTACAGTAAAAATAGTTCCCACCAAAGGTTCTCACCACTAGCCAAACACCCTATAAAGGTTTAACCAACAGTCTCAGACTTTTTTTTACTTATCATACATCTAACAAATATGAATGTAAAGAGGACAACAATTTGGTATATAAATAATAAATAAATTCTTTATTGATAAAAATGTCTCCAAAAACATATTATATTTTTACTCCTTAGGGCATACATGTCAACAGATGGCAGATTGAATCGAACACTAGGTGAAATGATCAAATCCAATATTGGCGAATTTTAGTCCCATGATGATGGTGGAGCCATAAAGATGGCATGTCAAATTAAACGCTAGATAACTTGATCAAATCTAGTGGACAAATTTGAGTGCATGAAGATGGCAAAGCCATAAAGATGGCATGTCAAATCAAACACTAGATGAATTGATCAAATCTAGTGGACAAATTTAAGTGCTCTAAAAATGGTAGAGCCATGAAGATGGCATGTTGAGTTGAACACTAGATAAGTTGATCAAATCCAGTGTTGACAAATTTAAGTGCCATGAAGATGGCATGTCAAATCGAACACTAGATGAGTTGATCGAATCAAGTGTTGACAAATTTAAGTGACATGATGATGGTAGAGACATGAGGATGGCATTCAAATCGAACACTAAATGAGTTGATCGAATTCAGTGTTCGCGATGGTAAGAATAAATTTCATAACGTATAGAGTAAAATGGTTGTTGTAATGTTAATGCAGCTGCACTTATTTATAATATATGAGCTACCTATATACATATTTGTAGGGATCAAGCCGTATGTAGTTCACTTGACAAGCATAAGCTCTTTATAACCATTACTGGTTACCATTCGACTGATGCTTAGGAACTACGCTAATAGATAACTTACCACAAAATAAGTTGAACGGGATTACAAGAAACTTGAAAAAATAAACAAGAAATTGTTCATTTTAAGTGATTACAAAAAGATTACGCATAAAACTTCCTTAGATAGTGGGCATTCTAACTTTTGCTGATGATGGAGCAATCGAGTTTTTCTAATCTATAAACCCTATTATGTACAATTCCTCGGATTCGATATGGGCCTTCCTAGTTAGTGGCTAACTTCCCAACATTCGTCTATCTTGTATTCTAAAAAACTTTGCACAACACGAGCTCTCCCATCTAAAACCTTCTAAATTTTACTTGTTATTATAGTATCTTGTAGCTGTTTATTAATATCAGCCAAGGTATAAAAGAGCATTTTCTCTCCTTTCATCAATCAAATCAAGTGCATCTCTCATCATTTCTTCATTCATCATTTCATTGAGAAGGAAGTAGTCAATCCGGAGGTCCCAAGTGACAATCTCGATTAGGATCACTGCTTCTATGCCATAGACAAAAGAGAATGGGGATTTATTAGTTGCATGCCTTAGGGTTGTTCGATAGGCCTATAGCACCATTAGGAGTTCTTCGACCTAGCGTTTCTTCTTTGCCTTTAACTTTTTCTTCAAGTTTCAAACAATTATTTTGCCTGTCATTTTGGCTTGTTTGTTCCCTTATAAATATCTAGGTGTCAAAGAACTCAAGATGATATCCTATTCTTGGCAAAATTTCTTGAAGGAGGCAGAGATGAACTAGGAGCCATTATTGGTAACAATCTCCTTGGGCATTTTAAACTAACAGATGATGTTTCTTCAAATGAATTTTTTGACATCATGTTCCTTAATATCTACAAAAGCCTCAACCTTGACCTATTTAGAAAAATAATCTATAAGAATGAGTAGGTATTTTACCTACCTAAGGGCTAGGGGGAATGGTCTGATAACATCCATTGAATATTTCATGAATGGATACAATGAACTGATCAATGAAAGTTCTTCAATGGGCTGGTGGATTGCTGGCGCATGTCTCTAGAAACTATCATATTTCTTGGCTAAATCTTCCAAATCACTCTGCATGGTAAGCCAATAATAACCTTGCCTTTTGATCTTGTTGCATAGAGATCATCCCTTCATGAACTTATTGAACCACTTGCTTCACTTCGTCTATACTTAAGCATCTGAGGTAAGGACTTGCAATCAACCATTTGTAAAGCTTCCAATATATTAGACAATACCTAACTGCTTGGACCTTGATTTTCCATACCACTTTCTTGTCTTTAAGGAGCCATCCATCGCTTATGTACATCTCGATTGGGGTCCTCCAATCATCTTACGAAAGACGTAGTTCATCTCTTTTCCAGTATCAATGCTGGGTCGCTCGATGTATTCTAGAAGGATGAGCTTCTTATCTTTCACCTTGATAGAGGATCCAAGATTGGCGAGTACATTTGTTCTTAAGTTCAAGTCCTACAACACGTGCCTTGCTTCAAACTATTTGAACTAATGCTTTAATTTATTCACAATCTCTAGGTAGGAGATCATCTTGTCATCTCGTGTCTTGTACTCTCCAATGATCTGATTGTCGACTAAGGTTGAATCGCTTTCCACAATAAGTTCAATAGCCCCTAGTGTTGTGGCTAGTCTTAAACTGGTGATCATAGCTTTATACTCCACTTTGTTATTTGTTGATTTAAAATCCAATCTGAAGATTTGTTTGATTTTCTCGCCTATTGGTGACTGTAGCAAGATCCCAACCCTTGAACCTTTTCCGTTGCTAGCATCATCCACCTAAATGGTCCATACCTTTGGCTCATCATTGTCTGGCCCATACATCAATTTTAAGACAAATCCAGTCAATACATGTGCCTTCAATTTGGTTCGAGGCTTGTATTCGATATCGAATTTAGTGAGTTCGACAGCCCATTTTGTTAATCTCCCTGAAACATTTGGCTTGAGCAAAATGGCTCGAATCAAGTACAACAAGAGCACTACGATCGTGTGGCTTTGAAAATATAGTCGTAGCTTGCAAGCGGATACGATATATGCAAAAGCAAGTTTCTCGATAATTGTGTCCCTGGTTTCTACATCTAATAAGGTGTGACTAATGAAGAACACCAACTTTTGATTCAAGTGTTCTTCCTTGACCAGCACGAAACTGATTGTTGTTTTTGAAACTATTAGGTATAGATACAACAGCTCTCCATCTTTCAATTTTGACAAGATCGGTGGAGTGGAAAGGTACTTCTTCAAATCTTAGAAGGCTTGTTCATAGCAATCACTCTTGTCAAACTTTGTGTTCTAATTTAGCAACTTAAAGAAGGGCAAACACTTGTTTGTTGAGTGTACTATGAACCGACTAAGAGTTGCAACTCACCTTGTCATCTTCTAGATTTCTCGTTTGCTTTAGGGTGATGGCATTAGTTGGAAAGCTTTTACTTGGTTCGGTTCCCCTTGATCCCTCATTTTGTCACAAGATATTCTTAGAACATCCCATTGGTAACCCTAGAAATATACTTTTCTGGATTCAACTTCCTGTTATACTTCTTTAGCACGTTAAAGCACTCTTGTAAATATTACACATGAAGATGAGCCTACAAAGACTTCACCAACATATCGTCAATATAAACTTCCATATTCTTACCGATCTATTCCTCGAACATTATGTTGACGAGCTTCTAGTAGGTTGCTCTAGTGTTCTTTAGCACAAGTGGCATGACTTGACATAGAAAAAACAACACTCAATGATAAAAGTGGTTTTTTCTTGATTTTTAGGGTGCAAAAGGATCTGATTATAGCTAAAAACAAAGCATCATGGAAACTTAGGACTTCATAGCTAGCAATCACATCGATGAGACGGTCAATGTGAGGTAACTAATAGTTATTTTTTGGGCAAGCTTTATTTAGGTCTGTGAAATCTACACAATTTGTCATTTCTTATTTTTCTTCTTCATAATCATGACGCTCACTTGCCAATTTAGGTACTGAAATAGATAAATGAATCCTACTTCCAATAGTCACCTTACCTCCTCCTTCACTATGTTGTTTCATTTGATCCTCAATCGTCTCTCTTTTACCATGTGGGTCGATGGTTTAGATCGACATTGAGCTGCTGTAAGATGATACTTGGGTCGATTCCAAGCATATCTACATGAGACTATGTAAAGCACTCCTTGTTAGCCTTTAAAAAATCTATTATAGTAGATTTTATCTCTTGGTCGAGCTGCAAGTTGATATTCACTATCCAGCGTTTGTGTTTGGGGTCAATCTACACCTCATCTAATTGTTCAAGTACTAGTACCCCTTGCCCTAAATGCTCGACCCTCAATGGGCCCTTCTATGGTTGCTATAATGCTACTTTCTTTTCTTTATTGCTGTCAGATAGCAACTCCTTGCCGTGTCCTAGCTCCCATGGATCTCACTTATGCCTCGTTTTGTTAGGAATTAGACGCCGTGATGATAGGTTGATGAAATTGCTTCATCCAATGTATCCACAATCGATTGAGGATCATGTTGTACCCGAAAGGGTAGTCCATGATGAGAAAGTTCATCATTCTATTTTCTCTAGTAGCATAGACAGGTTGTCTAATCCTTCCAAATGCCATAGTGGCTTCTCCATTAAATCCTACCAGTGTAGTGGTTGACTTCTGTATTTCCTTTTTCTCGATGTCCATCTCTTTCAACATTGAAAGAAACAAACTAACTGTTGAGCTCTCATTATCAACAAGTATTCTCCCGATTTCACAATTCGCGATGTTGAGTTTGATCACAAAGCATCATCATGTGGCCTGTCTAGACCATACACTTCATTGTTGTGAAAAGAAATGGTGTGCTCGCCAAATTCTTCTGCTTTCGAATTGTTTGTTGCTTGGTTTACTCTTTTGTGATTGGATTTCATTTGGTTTGTAAAGTCTCTGCTATAAACCAAGCCCCTACAGATAGCTCCGATCACCTTCCAGACTGCTGGTGGTGGTGGTCTTTTCTCTTGGGCTTCTAGATTCCTTAGTTTACCCTATTCGCGGTCCAGCCTGTAAGTTCATTTCCCTCGTTTCGACAAACATTTCCCTCAAGTGTCCTTTCTTTAGTAATTTTGTGATCTCGGTTTGTAAAGCCTTGTAGTTGATTGTTAAATGTCTTGTATCTTGGTGAAACTCACAGTACTTTGTGTAGTCAGAAGATTGGCTAGGGGCCATTTTGTTTGGCCATTTGACGTAGTTCTTCCCCTCCAATTGGGTGATTAATTCAGCCAAAATATGTTCAGGGCATACCTTGGTGGCGACAATGGCCTGCTTCCTCATGCATTTTTTGCTTTTCTATCTTTTTCCACTCCATTCTTGGTGGTGTTCTTGTTTGTCCTCTTTGTTTTGGTTGAGTCTTTGTCTGTCTCTCGATTCTCTTATTTTGTTCTCTGTTCTTTATGAGTTCTCAATTGTAGCACTCGTTCTCCTCTTTGAGATCGATTCATTCCTTGGCTCTATTTAGGGCCTCGTGGATCATTTGCGTGTATTCTAAGTAGATGTGTTTTTGAATACAGACATATGCAGAAGTCCTTTGTTTATAGCCTCTCGGGCCCTCCCGTCTTCTAAATTTGAAATCCCAAATATGGCTTTGCTGAACCTTTTAATGTAAGCCCACATCGATTCTCCTAGGCTCTGAATTATCGATCAAAGGTCCTTGGTCGTTTCGCCTGTCTTGATATGCATAGAGTAGACTTTGACAATGGAGTCTGCCACCTCTTCAAAGCTATCAATCATTATGGCGGGTAAGTTGCTAAACCATTAGAGGGCTAGTCCTCTCAAACTCTATGCGAGCAACTTACACATCATCTCATCTAGTATCGAATCTGGGATGTTGATCATACTCACAACATTTTTGTACTATAGGAGGTGGTCCTTTGGGGTCCACAGTTCCATCAAAGCATGCGAGCACGAGGTTTCCATACTTAGGAGGAATGATAAAAGTAATCCTCCTTGTAAATGGAGTCTCATGTATATTTTTTGAGTTGTCATCAAGCCCTGAGGTCTTGCTCATGGCTTTAGTAACCTTCTGGTTATCTTCTCCTAAACTACTTTAGTGTTTTGGTTGAGCATATCTAGCATCATTTGTTGGATGGCCGCCACTGTTAACAAGGTTGGTATTTGTATGGTTTCCGTCTATACTGTCTGCTCAATCTGTTCATCATGCCTCCTAAGTGTTTGAGGATTTTGTCTACTTGTGCTCTATTGAGCATTCGTAGCTACCATTGTTGTTGTCGATGCTAGTGTTGCTGTAGTTGTAGTTGCCGTTGTAGGTGCTAGCGTCATGTGAAGTGGTTGCATCCTTCCAATAGGGCTGTAGGAAGTCAATTGCAATTATGTCGTTGTCGTCATTGGGAATGTCGAATACCCATTGTATAGGTAGTAATACGAGTAGGCTGTTAGCTGGGAATTTTGATAGCTAATTTGACTCCTAAGAGTGGTGTTTTCACTAGTGAGTTGGTTCAGTCGCCTGTCGTGTTCCTGGAAACGTGCTATCTGCCTATGAGGCAGTTTTTCAATACATCCACCTTAATAGCAGGGATCTTTATCTGCTCATTTCTTTGAGACATCGTCTATGTTTCTTCATTCTACATGTCAAGTATATGCTGGTTGTCTGCGTTGTCTGCCATTTCTAGTGCTAAAGCTTCAAACTCCTTGAGTTAGCGATTTGAAGCCCTTATGGTGGGCACCAAACTGTAGACGTTGGATCTACAATTTAATATGAACAAGTCAGAATTGAATTTAATATTTATTATTTATGAATTTGGGCTCTCAAATAGCCATTATTAGGATCTATTTAGATTTCAACAATGGAATCAAAATAATGACAGAATAAAAATAGCGTTAAAACTATATATGACAGAATAATATTGCAAAATAACAGATACCATATACCAAAATTTATAGTGGTTTATTCTGTAATAAGAGTTACGTTTATTGTTCTTCACTATGGATGAATAAATAAGTACAAGTTACAAAGTGTTTGAAAGAAATGATATAGGAATAAGAGAGTATTTCTGCAAAGTTTTTATAGAATCTTTCGTGATTTTTTAATGAGGCTATTGATGCTCTTTATATAGAGTGTCATGCGAGATTGTGGCTTCAATCTGATGGAAGAAGTGGGAGCAGTAGCACGTGAAGTAGTAGGACACGCATCGATCTGTGATAGAGCATAAGAATTGGGCTTCCTTCCATGTCTCATTTTGTGGCTTAGCACATTTCTTCTTATCACTACTAGGTTCTGTACATCAATTCCATTGAACCAACACTTAGCAAATTTGCAATGATGAGGAATGTTTAGATTTACATGACAAAAATAAGTAGAATTATAATTGAACTATAACATTGAATCAATCGATGCCTCAACTCAACTGAGTATCAAGCAAGTGACACTTCTCGTAGCAATTTGCCTCGAATAGAACTCTCTTATTGGGCTCGATTTGCTTGGACTGTAATTCAAATTCTTCATTTTGGGCCTTTAAAAAACGATTTAAATGTGACCAAATCATACTCCAACAATATATTGTTGGAAAAATAATACGCAGCAGAATTTTAAAAATTTTAAATCAGAGTATTTTCTAAAACACAAGTTTGACATGCTATATGTATAAATTAACCTGATCTTACTAGCCTTGTATTCGTCGAAAAGCTCCCGAAATCTGTGTAAAGAAGTAACGTTCCAGAAGAGCCTCAACCAATTAGTATTCTTTGCTATTCTCTATCCACAATCGAAGTGAGTGTAGGCTCACACGTACAGCTCTTCCTCAAGGTGACTCTCCTTCCAATCAAGTAAGAGAACCCAAAGCTAATGTTCGTGATTTGTGAACAAGAGCTCTCAGGGAGTTTCAGAATCTCTCAATTGATCTAAATAACTCATGAGACTCACTCTATATTTATAGAGGTTGGGTCTAGGGTCATTCCTTATCAGATAAGGTCTCCAAAATTCGAAACAGAATCAAATTCGGGTCAATATCGGATGAAATACGTGTAAAAACACGTGATTTTTAATTTGCGCATAAGCAGGCTGAACTTTCTAATAGGCAGGCCGAATTTGCCTCATCGGCAGGCCAAACTTTAGGACCGGCATGCCAAACTACCGAAAAAAAATCTCAACAAATCTTTTATTTTTCACCCAAGATTCTATAGGATAAAGCCTCAGTTTCAATTCAAATAACCCAATAAAGAAGTTATCTAATTAAAACAACTTTATCTAGATAATCTCTAGGAAAATAAATAGATTCCTAATAATTCTACAAG
>CAMOHE010039384.1:0-10613 GCA_946598075.1 Artocarpus hirsutus
TGACTTCTCCAGATGGTAGTGACGTCGTGAATCTCTGACTCAATTCATTCTGGGGTCTATCTAACTTCTTTACAAAAGAAGTGGATATAAAGGAGTGCGTAGCTCCTGTGTCAAATAAAGCATTAGCATACTTATCAATAACAAGAATATGACCTGTGACAATAGTTGAAGTTTCTTCAGCATCTTCCTTGGTCATTGCATAGATCCTGTCATTTGTTGTAGATAAAGGGGCTTCAATTCTTCTTTGTTGAATCAGTGGCCCTTCAATGGAGGCCTGCATGTTGTTGAGTAGGGCAGGAGGATTCCTTTGTTGGATGTTTTGTTATTGAGGCTAATAAGTCTTGGTGGGACAGTTTTTGGAGATATGGCCCTTGCGGCCACATTTGTAACACTGACCTGTGCCCAGACGACACTCTCCCAAATGCATCTTTCCACACCTAGCACATGGAGGGAACCTGGCTTGCTTGTTTTGTTGTCCACCACCTTGCTTGCTACCTTGGTTCTTTTGTCTAACGAAATTCTTTCGCTTGTCATTACCTTTCCAACTCTGGTTGTTCCGAGGCCGATTTTGACTCCCATTATTTCCATGACTCCTATCTTCACTATGCAGTTGGCTAGGCTTGTTAGACTTATTCTTACTATTTTTGAGGTGATACTCGACCTAAAGTGCTGCTTTGAAACAATCATTTACATTCTGAGGTGGGTATGCTCCGTTGTCGAGATGTATCGCAGTTTCTAGTCGGAACATTCTAATCATTCTTCATACCATCTCATTCTCATCTAGCACCAAACTTGGACAAAGATGTGCTAATAGATTGAACTTGGTATAAGCTTCTTTTACCGACATGTCACCCTGACGAAGGTCATTGAATTCATCAAAAATACTCCCTTGTGATGTTCATATTAAAGTATTGTTCATTAAATTCCTTAGTGAAATCAGCCCATGTCATCTCATTTACATTGTATTTCAGCTCCACGCTCTCCCACCAAATCCTTGCATCCATGGTAAGGCAATAGGACACACACAACACTTTTTCATTATCAGTCTTAAGTTTAGAGTATTTTCTATAGTCTTGAACCATTCTTGTGCTACAAGTGGGTCGGTGGATCCCTCATAATCCATTGGCTTGAACATGTTCAACTGCACCAATAGTGGTTCTCGACGAGCTATAGGTTCTACTGGTGCACCTATTGCAGGTGGGGCAAGAGGGCAAGGTTGCTTCCTATTGTTATCTTGGGCATTTTCATTAGCCCTATTTCTACTGGCCCTGAACTCATCTATAACTCTCTGTTAATCTACAAGTTGTTGTTGAAGCTGAGCAAGCACTTTCGCTAAATTGGGTTGGGTTGTGGGTTGTTGTTGAAGTGGTAGTCTATGTGCTTGTCCTCTCCTCGTATTGCCCTACTATTTGTTAGTCATCAAATCAAATGTAACATCACTTTTAATCTAAGTTATAGTAAGAACAACTTACTTGGAGGATGCTCGTATGAATGCATGGCAATGGCATGACGGAATTTGAAAACCTCTCTGATACCATATCTGTAATGCCCCCTCATGGAACATTATAGTTACTATCTTATAACATCTATTATTTATGATAAAACAAAATTTTTATAGAATTTAAATAATCAAAGTAATATGAAATAACTTAATTTTTTTTTAAACAAGACTTATTAATCAAATCAAGTAGCTTCATCTAAAAATAAAAATATAGTTGCAACATTATTAAAGACATTAAACTTAATAAAATATCTTAAAACTTACGAAATCTCATAAAATAATTAAAAAACTAAATTTGCGGAATTGTAAACAATTGAATAAAAGCTAAATCATTATTAACACAGGATGCATCGCTTCGATATTCCGTTTCTACCACCACATACACATCTACACCGAGCTCTTCCATCCTCATACCTAACTCTTGTCCCTAGCTGTAATATGAGAAATATCTAATAAGCATAATGCTTAGTAAGTACACCTTAATTCTCACAAAACCTTTTCATCAATTAACAATGTTTAATAAAATAAATTCATCATTAAATAAATATATTTTCTTTTTAAAATAATATATATATATATATAGTAATACTTCAAAATACCATATAGTAGGGCCCTGGCGTTATACTGTCATCATCATAGCGCTCTAGCCACAGAAAGAGTGAGGTAGCAACCTCCAAATCAACCGTGATAAAGATGAAGCGATTGCTCACCGGACCCCATCATCACCATCAATTCGTCAAATGTACAACGCCAGTTTAAAACATCAAAATAATAATATAGATAATACATATATATAGGTTTTCATAAAAAGGTTTCCATTAAATAGAATAATGAGATAAAAATAACATCATCTTTCATCGTTTTTCATCAATTTCCTCATTATTAAAAATTGTCATCATAAATCATCTTCATAACATATCATCAACATCAATCTTTTTAATTTTGAGTAATCATATTGCAGGTGAGAGATATACTTACCTGGCTTCTAGACTTACTTAAACTTCAACTGTAGGTGACACGACGACTTAGGTCTTCGGTGTGCTCGCTTCTTTGAAGAGTTCATGCCAAACATTCATATTGACCATAAGTCACTAATAATATTATTAAAAACATATAAACATCTCATACTATCATTAAACATCACCTCATCGCGTAATAACATCAAGAAGCATCTAGGGCATAATTCCCAAAAGTAGGCAGAAAGACCTTTATTCACTTAAAAATTCTTCATAATTTCATCTTAACTCTAAATTAGCTAAATCTAGTGGCATTAAAAACTAGACTCAAAAACAAAGAATTTGTTATATTATACGCATATTTTGACAATAATTTGCATGAAGAAAAAGTCCTCAAAAATCAATCTAAATTTTCAGGTTCGTGTAAACTGCATAGCTTTTAAGGGCAAATTCAAAAAATCATAACTATTTAAAAAAAACTCCAATTCAAGCGATTCAAAAGCCAAATGAAAGCTTTGGATGTCTAGTACTTGGGTAAAATATAAGAAAAATATAAACAAAGCAATACATAATAAAAAATATTAAAACACGATGGCTATTGGGTGTTTGTATAAAAAGAAGCCATAAGGCATCAAAAAAATTTCAATACCAATCTATAACCTAATAAAACCTCAATTAAAATTGTAAACACATAATTAACATAATGCTATTTGATAATAAAATTCACCCATAAATATCTATATAACAAAAATATAAAAATCTATGATATCTCCAATCTAGTGTTTAATGAGAGGTTAGTCAAAACAACCAAATCATCAACTCTTTTCAATCACCAATTGACATGATACACATATGATGAAAAAATCTATTTGATGATAAAAATAATTCTAATATTAACATAATAAACCAAAACATCAAACAAACATGCTAAATAATTGATACACTTACCAAGATGAATAAAATTAGGGAGATTAGAAATCTTGATAAAGCCAAAGAAACCCAAGCATAAAGCCAATCAATGAGGAAGGAATGAAGTGTGAGTCTAAGGTTACTAATAAGAGGTTTTATATAGTTTTTATGTGGGGCCTAAAACCCTGGTCCTACTTTAATTCAATTTCTTTTTTTTCCTCCTTTTTTTTCCACATTTTTTTGTTTTTTTTTCCTTTTCCTGCTCACTGCAAGGTTTTTGGCACAGGCCTAAAGGCCCAAAATTTTCAATTCCATTTATTATATATGTAATTTAACATATTAATAATTAATATATATAATGGTCTATATATAATCTAACTTATATATATATTTTTATATATATATGATAAAAATGAATAATCACGTATTATAACACATAAGCTAAAATTCGTATTAATTTCTTCTTATCATACTTTATTTAATTAAAACAAAACAAAATGCATCATCACATATTATATCACAGAAAACTATAATCCCTACTTAATTGGCATAATCCTTTCCTTGCATATCGAACCCTTTGTCGCTGTCACCTGTAATATCACTAAATAGCATGTTAGTAAAAATATTTCCATCGTCAATTCTAACGTTAGGCTTGTCTATTTCCCATTTAATAGAAAAACTAGGTGTTACACTATTAGAGGAAACAAACATCAATTCAACAGTAAAAGGTCTAAAATGACCAAATAACAATGACAGAAATAAACACAAAAGAAGCCACTAAGAGCAAAACAAAGAAAAACTTAATGATAAGACTAAATAATATAAAAAGACAAAAAAACCATAAAACACATTAAATAAAAGAGATAACATTAAATGGCAAAAAAGTCATCTTAACAATACACAGGAAAAAAACTAACATGAATCGAACCAATTATTCTTAATTAAATTAAATTTGTACAATCTCAATTAAGACCATGTATTTCAAATTAATTATTTTTTGACATGTGTTAAACATGTTTACTATAATATATACAATATTAAAATATTCACATGTAAATATACCATAAACAAATTTAAAATACACATACTAATATAATCTTAATAATATACACACACACACACACACACACACAAAAGACTCTTATATAATAAATAAATTTAAAAATTAATACTACTACATAAACAAACTATTAATATAATTTTAATAAATATGTTGCAATAATTACTAACATTTTATATAACAAAATAGCATTTCCTATTGCAAAGAAAAGAAGAGAGTGTTTACATAATTGTTAGATAAAGTTAATTTAGAACCTTCTATTGTGAAAATTGTACTCACCTGACATTAAGATTTTTTATATATGTCTTTATTGGCTATCTTTATCCACTGAACCTCATTTAGGCAATAGGCATATATGTGACTTCTCTGCTACATTGCTAATATATATTTAGGTATATACATTTATTTATTTATTCATTTTCTAGCACGTACGGGTCAGTTTCTATATATATTGGTCAATTTTTTGTATTTATTTATTTTTACATAGACTGATCAATCTTTAGTATTTAATTTATTTATGTAAAGACTGGTAGCTTTTGAGTATTTATTTATTTCTATACAGACTTGTCAATTGTATTTATTTTGTCCATGAATGGATTGTCCACCCTCTATTATTTATATTTATTCCTATTTGGTCTGCTCATCTTCCACTATTTGTAAGACCAATTAGTTTTCACAAAAAAAAAAAAAAAAGTCTCTTTCTGCATGCTCCTCCTCCTCCTCCTCCTCCTTGTCGCCTCCCACTCACCTCCTCCTCCCTCATCCCTCTTTATTTCTCTCTCTCGCTCCTTTGTCACCAAATTTATCGAAAAAATATCTGGATTTATGGGAAATTCCGTTCAGTACTCTCAAGCCTCCTCTTCCTACGTCCTACTAAACTTTGACACTTCGATCTCTGAGGTTATGCTAGACTTATCGACACTTCGGTTGCCGTTGGTACGCCCTTGACCATGTGCTTCATACTTTCTCTCCACTTCACACTTTTGCCTTTCACTTTGTCTATTTTTTTTCTTCTTTAATTTCTCTCTAATCAATGCGAATCTCCAAGAGATGTCGTGATATATGTAAGTTCTCTTTAGCTTATCATTCATAAATAACGGATTTTGTAGAATTATTTACTAATTTAACAAATTTTAAATGCCAATTTTTGTTGGACACTCGATTGGCCCACATGGAACGTTCAAGATGAACGTTAAACTACCGTACCGTTATTTTGGCCAAAAACTACCCTCAACTGTTTATAACCGTGTGATGGTCATGGTTATAAATGTGTGCTCCATTTTTGGTCCCTGAACACACAACAAAAAAGCAAAAGAAAACTACACCATCTAGAGGCGTTCTTGTCAGTGTTCAAAAGTCCAAAAACACAGCATGGAAACATCATCGGTATCGGGCTAAATTGTAGAATTTGTGTCAATGGCAGGAGGTACTATGCGATTCATTGCTTCCGCTTTTATGAATTCAAATTGTTATGAATGTTATAATTTGACTAACATTTGGCATCAGAGCCTTTAAAACCTCTACCGTTATGTTTTTAGTTTTGAATAATTTTTTTTCACAACATACATGGCTATGACATGAATTTTAATTTTCCTCTGGAATTTTTGATCCATGATGCAAGAAAATTCTTAGTTTATTGTTTTCTTAATGTTCTGTGATTAGAACCATTAAATTCGGTCACCATTGATGATCTGTAAAGTTTCAAAGTTTTGGCTGTAAGAAGCATTCTTTGATCAATATAAATTCTTCATTGATTATGTGTTTTAAATTCACAAATCATCAAATTATTGATTTTTGAGCATTTTGCGATTTGAAACAACTGAATGCAGCGATTGAAATTAGAAAAAAAAGAGGAATAATTTTATGGGAAATTAATTTGTTTATTATGTGCTAAATATTTATTTTATGTGCACAATTTTGTTGTTGTCATTTTGGAATAATTTTGGAAATATGTTATGCATAATTAATGTGCTAATTTATTGTTATATGTATACTTTGTGTTTTATTATGCATATTATTAAGTTAAGTTAAGCACAAATTTAGATTTTGTTCAAAATTATTTATATTGCCTACGAAATATGCAATTTTACATGAATAATTTTTATAAACAAAATTAAATGCCTTAGTGATTCAAATGATTTTGAATAATTAGAGCTTAACTACAACACCTTTAATTATGCAAAATTATATATTAATTGGTCAAGGATCACATTTAGTTAAAGGACATTTATTGTAATAGTTATACTTAATATAATAAACTTTATCCCACATGAATTTTTATTATATTGGTATGATTAATTGGGATAAAATATCAGATTATATTTTCTAATTTACCCATAGGAATTAGAAAAGGGAAAATAATTTGATAGTTTTATCATATAGTCAAATGAATCTAATTGAATTAGAACTTTAGCCCGCAGGCAAGTTTTATGTCACTAGATTCATGATTTTATGCATGATTTGCATTGGTAAAGCATGATTTTTGTCTATTAGTCTCAATATTTTGGATATAAGCATGTTTGTTTTAATTATGCAGTCATACAACCTATGAATTTTTCTAATGTTCGATGTGATATCCCTGAACTAAAAGGGGATAACTATAAGGTCTGAAAGGAGAGGATTCTCCTTCACTTAGGGTGGATGGACATTGATTATGCTATAAGGAAAGACAAGCCCGTAAATGAGATTGCTCTTTATGAACGTTGGGAGCGATTTAATCGCTTTAGCGTAATGTTCATAAAGACTAAGATCTCTGCTGGCATACGCAGTTCTGTCAAATAGTATGACAACGTTCAGGCATTACTGAAGGCCATTGATGAGCAGTTTGAAACTTCAGATAAGGCACTTGCCAGTACCCTAATCATGAGGTTCTCGTCCTTAAGGCTCACTCGTGTAAGAGGTGTGCGTGAGCACATCATAAAGATGAGAGACATAGCGGCTCAACTTAAGAACCTTGAGGTGAATATATCTGAGTCTTTTTTAGTGCACTACATTTTGAACACCCTTCCAAAGCCATATGGGCCCTTTAAAATTTCTTATAACACACATAAAGATAAATGGTCAATCTATGAACTACTGACCATGTGTGCTCAAGAAGAAGGGCAGCTAATAACGAAAATGGGTGAAACTGCACTGACAACAACCAAGGAAAAGAATCAGAATCAGGACCAGAATTAAGCCAAGGATAAGGGGAAAGGTAAAATACCTCCTAAAGCTGCCATTAAGAAGGAATCCAAGTGTTTCTTTTATAAAAAGAAGAGGCACATGAAGAAGGATTGCGGGAAGTTTTAGAATTGGCTTGAGAAGAAAGGTAATCCAGTCTCATTTGTTTACTATGAATCAATATGGTTGATGTTGTTTATAACACATGGTGGATTGATTCTGGATCTACAATCCATATTGTGAATACCTTGTAGGTATGCAAAACCTAAGGAAACTAGTGGAAAGTGAGCTAAGCATCTTTTTAGGAAATAAGATGCGTTCACATGTGGAGGCCATTGGAACATACACTTTAGTTTTAAGTAGTGGTTTTATTTTAGAATTGGATAAGACATTTTATGTTCCAAACTTTTCTAGGAACATAATTTCTATATCAAGACTTGTAACTTTAGGATATTCCTATTCTTTTTCAGAAAAATCCTTCAGTTTATTTTATAAATCTGATCTTGTTAGGAATGGTATTTTGTCTAAGGGTCTTTTCTCAATTAATTTGCAAAATGAACCATCTTATGCTGCTATACATGTTCAATCTGGCACTAAATGTTGTGTTATAAATGAGGATTCCTCTATATTGTGGCATCGGAGATTGGGACATGTCTCTATTAAGAGAATCAAAAGGTTAGTAAACGACGAAGTACTTAGTACTTTGGATTTTACTGACTTCGATACTTTTGTGGGTTGCATTAAGGGAAAGCTAACCAACAAGTCTAAAAAAGTGCCAAGAGGAGTTCGAAAAATATTAGAGATTATACATTTAGATATTTGTAGTTCAGACATGGACTTATATAGTCCGAAATACTTCATCTCTTTCATAGATGATTACTTATGATACATGTATCTCTACTTGCTTCATACAAAGGATGAAGCATTGGACGCCTTTAAGGTTTTTAAGGCTAAAGTAGAGAAACAATGCGAAAAGCAAATTAAGATCGTAAGGACAGATAGAGGTAGAGAATACTACGATAGATACATTGAGGATGGACAAGCTCAAGGTCCATTTGTGAAGTTTCTTCAAGAGCATGGGATAGTTGCCCAATACACCATGCCTAGTTCCTTAGATCAGAATGGTGTGGCAGAAAGAAGAAATCGAACATTGATGGACATGGTGCTGAGTATGCAGAATAGCTTCAATCTTTCAAAGTCCTTGTGGACTGAAGCTCTTAAGAAGGTTGTGTATATATTAAACCGAGTTCCAACCAAGGTTGTCCCAAAGACACCATTTGAGTTATGGAAAGGTTCGAAATCGAGTTTGTGACATATATGCGTTTGGGGATGTTCGTCTGAAGTAAGACTATATAACCCACAAGAAAAGAAGCTAGATTTGAGGACCATTAGCGGGTACTTCATTGGACATGCTGAGAGGTCAAAAGGATATAGATTCTACTGCCCAACTCATAGCTCTAGATTTGTGGAATCAAGAAATACCAAGTTTCTTGAAAATGACTTGATTAGTGGGAGCAATCAATTTCATAACATAGTTTTTGAAAGAGATCATACTAAAGCTCGACTATCTACATCAAGTGATAGGTTGATTATTGTTCATAATACTCCTATAGTTCAGCCGAACATTATGCAACCGATCATTGAAGTTCCATAAGCTACTGATAATAATCTAGAGGGTCCAGTTACTCAAGAACCACTGGAAACAATCGAGCAACAAGTTGAACAACAGATTCCTCAGGAAAATGTTGGATCAACACTAAGAAAATCTACCAGAGAAAGGAAATCGACAATTTTCTAGTGATTATGTTGTGTATCTGTAAGAATCAGATTACAATATTGGTGCCAAAAATGATCCCAAAACGTTTTCACAAGCTATAAGTTGCCAAGAATCAAAACTTTGGTATGATGCTATGAAGGATAAGATTGATTCTATGGCATCTAATGAAGTCTGGGATCTTGTCAAGTTGCCTGATGGTGCAAAAGCCATAGGGTGTAAATGGGTTATAAAACGAAGAAAGACATATTGGGCAACGTCGAAAGATATAAGGCAAGACTCGTCGCCAAAGGGTTCACTCAAGAGGAAGGAATTGACTACAAAGAGACCTTTTCTCCTGTATCTAAGAATGATTCTCTCCACATCATTTTGGCACTCCTTGCTCATTTTGACTTAGAGCTACAACAAATGGATGTGAAAACAGCATTTCTCAATGGTGATCTAGAGGAAGAGGTTTATATGAAACAACTAAAAGGATTCTCATTTAGTAATGGTGAGCAATTGGCGTGTAAGCTTAAAAAATCCATATATGGGTTGAAGCAAGCCTTCCGTCAGTAGTATTTAAGATTCCATAATGTCATCTCTTCATTTGGATTTGTAGAGAATATCATGGATCAATGCATATGCCAGAAGCTTAGTGAGAGTAGAATTTGTTTCCTTGTCCCTTATGTCGATGACATTCTACTTGCAACCAATGACAAGGGTATGCTACATGAGGTGAAATAATTTTTCTCTAAAAACTTTGACATGAAGGATATGGGTGAAGCATCTTTCATTATAGGCATTAAGATACATAGAGACAGATATAAAGGCATTTTGGGTCTGTCTTAAGAGACCTATATCAACAAAGTTTTGTTGAGATTTCTTATAACAACCCTCCCTACGTGACCGTTACTTAACTTAAACATGTCCATGAACATAAATATACTTACGAATAAAGTACATAAATTTCAGAATAATTTTTTTTTCTTAAAATGGATTCTTGCTATGAAATCCTTGACATGAAATCTTAAAGGAAATAATAATTGTTTTCCCAAATCTTAATTTCGTAAATCTAACATAATAACATTAATTTCTTAAAAGGATAATAACATAATGATAATTATTATGTTTTAACATAATCATAATTTCTAAAATCTTAATCCTTTGCATAACTCGTAACATTAATTACTTAAAACATAACCATAAATATTTTCTTGAAACTTTTCCTTTAAACATAAGGATAATTATTTAAAAGCTATCACCTTTAAA
>CAMOHE010039385.1:0-11676 GCA_946598075.1 Artocarpus hirsutus
GAAAGTATAAGTATGTATATATGTATCACCTAAATAAGTGTTGCACACCCAATGTTTATGTTCATGTTTATGATGTCCCAAAGGTTGGACATGTCATGCTTGGTTTGGGCTTTGCAACCCCTCTCCTCTCATGACGGCGCGCCTATGATGATGATGTTATGGTGCAACACTTGGGCCCCTTAAGATAAAATGGATAAGTTTTAATATGGATGATGTAATGAAAGATATGTTCATATGAAAATGTGCCTAGTGCACTATTATGATGATGATGATGATGAAGATGATGATGATGTTCATGAAATGTTTTTAAGTTGATGATGATGATGTTCATGAAATGTTTTTAAGTTGTGAGAATAACAATGTACTTACTAAGCATTAGCTTATTAAAGTTTTTCATCATGTTGTAGATAAGGGTAAGAAAGTTATGGAGTAGGTGGAGGACACATTGACGGGCGTGTGAGCTAAGGAAGATGGTTGCAAATGGAAGAATGCCAAAGAAAGAGATGTTAAGGGAATAAGCTATGATTTTCAATTTTAATTATGTTTATAACTTTAAGGATATGTTTTATAATTTAAGTATAATTTTTATAAATTTTGTGAGTGTGTTTTTATTATTTTATAAAATTTTCTTCCGCATTTGAAATTTTAAAACTTGTTATCAAAATTTTTTTTTTAAAGGGTTTGGCCTGTCGACCATACTGGTCGGACTGCCGAAGATTTCCAATCGGCCTGCCGGTTGCCAAGCATCGGCCTGCCGATATTGTATTTTTGAAAACCCCATTTTGCAAGACCTCGGACGGCCTGTCGATGGGTGATCTTCGGCCTGCCGAAGTTAAAAGTTCAGCCTGCCGGCCGAGACATGTTCAAAGAATTTTATCTTTTGTTTTTCTAAGGTCATTTAATTTTAAATAATATTAGCAAACTACTTATACAATGTCTATGGAAAAGCAAATTGTTATAATTAAGTAAATTTATAATTTCTTATAAATTGTATATTTGTATAAAAAAAAAGTATGTAAAGATCCTGGGAATGCTTTTCCAAACTATGATTTCAAATACATGTTATTAATTACAATAGTTTGCTACAAATAATGTTTTAATAAATGAACGTAACGACATCTGTGACGTCCGGAAAGGGGGTGTTACAGTTATAATCTATTAACTTGAAATAATTTAGTGAAATTCCTACGGCATTTTTATGTTCTAATCATTTTTTTTAAGTCTATGTCAATTTGATTAAACTCATTAATTCATGATATATTATATTTTTTATATCCTTTACGAACCATGATGAAGATAAGAGAGCCCACATCTCTAAACATATTAATTGTAAGGCATGAAGGTAGCCATTTTAAAATTCAACAAGATTAATAATCCCAAAATAAAATTATTTTATTTTTAATAAAACCGAAATTGTATTATATAAATTAATGCTTTTTACACAGTAAGTACTAGTACGTCTGAAAACATTTGTTGGTCTGTTATATGCTCGTGTGTGGGTGTGTAAATACTAATTATAATACATATGCACAGTCATATATTAAAACTTAATTGTATGCGTCATATATAGAATGTATTTTTTTATTTATTATTCTTTCTTAGCATTATATTGATAGGTAAATGATCATGTGCAGTTGCAATGATTTTCTGTGCCTTGCTGCAACAAACCCTATTGTAACTCCATTAGTTAGGAAGTTCTTAATTTGGAATAACCAAGGTTTAGCAATTTGGTCCCCACAAGCCCACTACATCTCTGTCTCTCTCTCTGTCTCTCTCTCTCTCTCTCTACAAGAGCAGGTGAGTTGATGTCAATTTTCTTATGGCATGCAATACGTTTGAATCTGGCTCAACAGAAGGTAAAATTAATTAATAAAAATCACATCCTAATTAATTAATCATTAGAAACAATTAACATGAGAGACCCACGTAGATTAAGTAATTAACAGAGCAAATTTTACGTTGGAGAAACAACTGAAATTATATACACACATATATGCATTATATATGACAATCAAGGAGAAACAGAGAAGACAGGCAAATATATTACAATAGTGGATAAAAGCATGATTCTTGAATCAGAGGCAACAGCAGTGGAAAAATACAACAAGAACTTGTTGCTTGACTGAAACTGGAAGCTGTTTTATGTCAACTTCTTCTCTGTCAATCACCCCTCTTTTATTTCACATGGTCTTTCAGACCTCAAATTAGGTTTATATATATATATAGAGAGAGAGAGAGAGAGAGAGAGCGCGGTCTGCGTATAGCATGAATTTGGTTTGACTAGCTAATTATCGCACTTCTTATTACTTCTTCGGTTTGGACAGAGAATGCGATCGGATATCTCAATACTAACTCTTCAGATTACAATTCTAAACTCATTTTTTTTTAAAAAAAAAAAAAGGAGAAAAAGAAAAAAGAGAACGTAGATACACACACACACACACGTCCGATTTTTTTATTTTATTTTTTTTTTCCCGGTATTATGCTCATATTTGTTCCCAACTGACACGTCTATTTTGTTCAATCTATTTTTTCTCGGGTTTTTAATTTATCTATTGGGACAGATATAATCAATTCGAAAAAATGAAATTGGGATAAGAATGATGATGAGCTAATTGAATCAACGCAGTACCTATGGAAAACTAAAATAAATTATAATATTTTGAGGAGAAGAAGAAAATTTAATGTGAACAAAAAAGGAGAATTCATCTCTATAAGGAGCACTATAAATGAGCTCCTATATATATATATGCTACAAATTACATAAATGAGTAAGTTATCTAAAACTAAAATCAAGATAATTTTTTGATATAAAAATAAATACAATAAAGTCAAAATTATTAATAAAGTTACTTCCCTAATATGTCCCGCAAGATAGAGTTCAGATAGAAGAATCCAATCTTGATAGGTTTTTTCTTTTCTTTTCTTTTTTTTATGAGAAAATAAAAACATAAAAGAATATATTAAAAAAGGCATAAGATAATAGTTGTATAGAGATAATAATTGTCGACACTACTAAATATGCACATCTTGAGAAATGAATGGTTGTGTCACAGCCTAGAGGTTTGGAGGCACACGACCTTAAGAGAGGGAGGTGCATGACCTAGGGTGGTGGCTTATAGTCATGGAGAGGGAGGCAAACTGCCTAAAGTTTAGTGGCTTTTGGTCTAATAACAATAATCAAATGAGATAGTAAAAGGAGCCAAAATAAGGTTTGGAGGCTCTTTGCCAAGAATTGAAAGGCACATGGTTTATGATTAAGAAACAAGAGAAAATAAAGGCGCCAATCATAAAAAAAAATTCCAATAAAAAGAATAAGAGGTGTGGGGGAGAGAAGAGTGGTTCAATCATGGAGGATTAGTGACTCGTTTGAGTATGAAGCTCTGATACCATATAAAAATTAAACAAGAAAAAAATAGAAGAGAAGAAGAATATTTTTTAACGTGGTTCGACAATATACATACATCTATGGATTATAAATAAAGAGAGGGAACTCACTAGTAAGGAGCAATATGAACGGGCTTCAAATAAATACACATTGTAAATCACATAAACTAGTAAGTTGTTCAAAACCAAAATAAAGACACATCCTTATATAAAAATATATATAAATAAAGGCAAAATAATTAATAAAGTTACTGAATATTTTCTAGTTTATAAAATTGGATTTTGAGAGGTGTTCATTGAAAATTTTATGATATCTCTAACTTATGAAGTTTTTAGAAACTTTGTGATTCCCATATCCTTTCTTTCTTTTAAACACTACCCATTGGCCCTGTTACAACCCGTATCGAAGATCTTTTTGATTTCAGGTGGTGTCTTCAAGGGTAGTGGAAATTCATACCTAAGGGAAAGCCTATGATATTTAATCTTTGCAACCAAGATTAAGTGATTGATACTATGAAGACTATAAGGGTTTACCTTCTTCGAAGCATGTGTTGTCTCAATGTCGATAATTTTGGTTAATTTAAACACATGAGTATAATTCTTATAGGATATATTAACTTGGGAATGACTAATGATTGAACGCAATACTTATTTGATTTCTAGTCCATAACGCTTATTGTCCTCTAAGGTAAAATGTTAGAAGGTTAGTTCTCTTTATCAATGTTTTTATCATTTGTTTTCATCTTAGGTTTTCTCTTCGACGAGCAAAGGTTAAGTGTGGGAGAATTTGATATGTGCTCAATTTAATATAATTTTCTAATTAATTTTCCCATGAATCTTTGTTTATTTTTGAGTATTTTGTGTTTTATTATGTGAATTAGTGTCTTGTAGGTATTTAAAGATAAAAAGATGAAAATGTGATGCAAAAGGACGATTTGGAGTCCAAAATTGCATTTGTCTGGTTTGGAGATCATCTGGGAGTAAAATCTAAAGTTTTGTAAACATTTTAGAGAAAAATAAGTAATTTTAGCTTTCTTGAGCCGCATAGCCACACTAAGCAAACCTCACGGCCACGCTGCAGCATAGAGGCCATGCAGGCCTTGTATTTATGCCAGGTTCCAACAAACACACCCTTATGCATGCAATTTCTCGCCCCCGCGTTCCTTGCAGTAGGCCTGATGTTCATTTCTACATGCAGCCATGTAAACCCTTGCTTGCCCTTACATGCGTGTAGCTGCTTTCATACGAGGAGTCTATTCCATGCATAGCCGCCTATATTGATACCCACCCCTACGTATGTTGGTCTTTTTGGCTACAAAATTGACCTAAAAGAGCCCAATGTTACCTCTTTTCATCCTTAAAAACCAAAACCTATAAATACCTCACTTGAACACAAGTTTATATTGGTTTTTTAGTTTTTTAATAGTTCTCTTTAGTTTTATTAGTCTTAAGAGAAGAAGAAAAAGAGGAAAGGCTCCAGTGGTGGCTCAAGGAATATAGTCCGCTTGGAGAATTCTTTAATGCCAAACCCATTCTTTTCTTTATTTCTTTCTTTCTTTCTTTTCTTTTTCAATTATGTTATTTTAATTTTGTTTGTGGTTAAAAGGAATTTCAAAACCCTAGACATAGTTATATAATTAATTTATAGAATTATTTTTTCTTTTCCAATTGAGATTGTTTATGTTCTTGTATTCTAATTATTCATGATTATTTTCTTGTTTTGTTTAGGTGTACAACCGAGTAGGACTTGAGAATATTCTATTGTTAAATTGGAATGCTTGATTCGTAATTGTTTTGTTATTCTAGTCATTAGTAGCGAATTGTGATCATTGATTATGGCTAAGTTTTTGTATGATTGCATGTGGAATGTAAGCTAGGTTAAATGGTCTAATTTTGTGTTATTGTTACCTTAATGAACCTATCTTTCTCAACTTAATGCTTTTGTTAGATTAAATCTAGAGAGCTTGTTATAGGTTGTTTAGTGAAAAAAGGTTTAATGGAGTGCTTGTCTTATTAAATCTACAAACTAAGGAAAGATTAGGATAGCAAAGCTTGTTGCTATCCATGGTTGGTTGTTTTAATGGATAATTGGGAATAATTTTGTGATTAATCTATCTAGTTATTCTTTAGCAGTGGCGATTGATCTTTTAGCCGATTCTATTATTATTCTCTTCTATTTATTTATTTTGTTTTGTTTTATTTAATTTTTTATTTGGTTAATTAAATTCAAAAACACCCAATTGTGTCTAGTTTTATTATTTCTTAGGTTTTTGTGTTAACAACTAGTTTATTAGACCTAATCCTCTACAGAATGATCCTTATTTAGCACTATAGTTGACTACGACTACTCTTTAAGTAAGGTTAATTTGGTGATTTCCTCAAGGCCTACCAAAATATGTAAAAAGAAACTATTTAGTTGAAAAATAATATGTAACAATAATATTAAATAATAAATACAATATATGTAACGACCCTACCTCTTGACCGTTACTTAAACTACTTAACCATATACTTATTAAGATTACTTAAATTTACAGAATTTCTTTATGTTATTAAATTAAATAACCTTACTAATTAAATTTAGTTAAATTGTTTTTACCTTTATCGCAATAGAAATTACGACATATTGCTCTAGCATGATAGTTTAACATCATACGGACTGAGACTGCACAGTTACAACCTTAGTCTCTACAATATACATATATAATTTCAACTGAACTATTTCTATTAATTAAAATGTCATGATTTACAAAACTAATTGTGAAAATAAAATACAAGCAGTATCCCTTCCCCATTTCTACTGCTTTTCTACTGTTATGCTACTGTCCATCAGACATTGCTTACAAGTTGCTTACCTATAACATGAACATATTTATATGAGTTTTCACTCAGTAAGTAGGAACTACGTCTAATACTTAATTATGACATATAGTAAAACATGCATGTGCCGTTTATGCTCATTTATGATTATATCTTACTTAGTTAAGGGGCCCGAGTGTTTGTCACGGTTGCGTGCAATCATTAGGAAGTTAAAATTTGTAAGGTCCCCAACAACAACATGATTTAAATTATTATACTAATGCAAAAGCCCCCCGTAGGATGAGAGATTAGTATGGCACTCAAACTGAATTTGTTTTTATAAGTTTAACTGGATTTATTAGTGAACATGCAGTATGATAGTGTAACATAAGACATAAACATGCATTTATAATTTTTATAAAAACATATAAAATATTTTGTTTGGAAACTATTTACACTGCATGCAAGATTCCTACTTACCTAATTTTCAGCAATAGGATTCGTTAACTTACCAAAGTTTCCTATCCTCTACTTTTAGATTCTGTAGAAAAACACCTATTTAAAGTGTAAGGCTAGCTTGTCTTATACTATGTAATCTAGCATAATTGTAAAAGGATAATAAAATCATCATATTTGTTGCAAGAATTAATTAATCTAATCCTCATAATTTATTTTTCCTTAATTGCCTTTAATTATCTATGCTAGAGTTGATAATTAATTAATCAATTTAATAATTAATTATCTTATCTTTTAACTAAGTCTAAATAAAATTCTTTTATTATTGTTGTTAGGCTCATAATTGCATAAAGGCTCTTTTTTAGTTATTATTCATTTTCATAAGTCCAATATTGCCCATTAAGCCTAGAAACCTCTGTTAGAATACAATACGTAGCGGAATTTTAAAAATTTTTAAATCAAAGTCTTTTTTAATAACAAGTTTGAAATGTTAAGTACATAAATTAACAAATCTTACATGCCTCTTTTATATACCAAAGTCTGCAGAAAAGTCAAATAGAGAAAAAAGTTCTAAAAGAGCTTCAATCAACTGGTCTTCTATGCTATTCTCTTTCCACGATCAGAGTGCGGGTGGTTGCACATCTTATAGCCTTTCCTCTGATGACTCTCCTTCCAAACACTTAAGAAAACCAAGAGCTAAGGTTCTAGATGTTAAACAATAGCTCTCTAGGAGTTTCAGATTTTCTCGCACTACAAACTCACTCTATACTTCTCAAATGATATGAAGAATAATGAAAAATAGTTTTCTTTATATACCAGTCAGATCTGGGGTTAGTTCTTATTAGATTCGGCATCAAAATTCAAGTTTAGATCAATTTCTGATTGTAAATGCATGAAACACGTTTTCTGTTTTATCTAGGTGTGGTTAATTGAGCCTTTGTATCACGGTCAACAATGGCGTTGTGGACTTCAAATCAAATTCAAAGTCCAACTCCTCAGGCTTATCCGACTAATCCAATCTCTATCAATTGGATAAATCCTATCTTATTTGACTTATGTATCTTTTATAGAGCCTTAATTTTAATTCAAATAACCCAATAGAAAAGTTTAAAATAGTCATATACAAATAAATCCATACAAATAAAATGAATTTAAATAATTCAAAATGTTTATCTTGAATTAATTTACAAAATTAATTCAACCAATAAACTTATATGAATTATTAAATCCACTCTATTGAATTTCAACCAATCTACTGATTAACACAAGTCATCAATATATAGGAAAAACATGCCGTATCATTACATGAATTATTATGAGCTAGCAAAAGAGACCTGATGGACATATATAGACCAAGCGCCTATAATTATAATATAACATATCCCAGATACATATATTTTAAAATTATCAACTCCAACACTACTCTACTAAAAACTTAAAGTTGCACTTTCAAACCATATAAAACTACGAAGCTCCGATAAGCTAATCGTCCATGATATCTCATAATGTGTAACATCCCCATAAGATATTCATAATCGGCTTAAGGATAAATTCAATTTCACCTTTTTAATTATTTTTTACCTTTTGTTCCATTATCTCACAATTAGAATACTTACTATTCATAAATAATATACCATTCGGTTACACCTAAGTATCTGAATGGTTAAGCGCTTTAGTTTTTCAATTATAAGATAATGCTTATAAAAGAATATCATTAACTCTTCAAAGAGATATGGATTCCATATCTATGAATAAGAGGTCTATGTCAATCAAGAGTCATGTCTCCAACGTACCGGTATACGCACCATCATCAAATAAAGATGTCACCTTTTGGTATATCAAAAGACACAAGTTGATAATAGAATATTATTAAAAGAACTGAATAAGAGTCTTTAAATAAACAAGTGACAGAAATTAAATTCCTTTCAAGTTTAGGAACATAAAAACAATCTCTCAAAACTAAAGTCTTATAACTATCCAAGTAAAGACGGACATCTCCCATTGTTTCAACCAACACTTAGGATCCATCGCCCATCTGCAGCGTGATGTGCTAATGCAGCAAACTTCTTGTTTCCTTGAACCCCTACTGAGAAACACAAAAATGATTAGTTGCTCCCGAATCTATGACCTAAGTGTCATTTGATTCCACAACTACACAAGTTTCAATAACCAGAAGTTCGCATTTACCTCCTCGAGATAGGAAGTCTTTATAATTCTTCTTACTATGCCCAACATTCCCGCAAAAAAGGCACTTTTGTAATGACCCGAAATTTTAATGCACTAAAAATGCATTAAATTGAGGATTAAATTGAGGCAAAAAATATGATTTACGAAAAAGTACTGTATAATAACATGAAAATTATATGGTATTGGAATAGTATAGTGTAAGGAAAATACACTGATGAAATTATGCAGTATAAAAATTACACTGTAAAAGTAATGCAGTGTAAGAATTAGACTGTTGTAAAGTCACACAGTACAGAATTGGACTGTGTAAAAAAAGTTTTTCACACTTTTTCATATAAAAGCAAAAGGAGAAAAAAAAAGAAAAAAAAGGGCAAAATTCGAGGATAATCTCGATACTTTCTCTCTCTACTTTCTCTCTCCTCACAAAAGTGAAGTTGAGATTTTGAGCTCCGTTTTCAACACCTCCCACACCGTTGGAAAGATCTCGACGAGCTGAGCTCAACAGTGTGCCGAGCAGCCCGAAAGGACGCCGAAGGAAGGCCCACGTGCCGCCCAAAGTGGCAGTGGAAGCCATTTTTCTCGAGCTGATATCTTCGCCATCCGACCACCAATCGAGGTGATTTTGGTCTCTATGGACTCAGGGTGAAGAGAGGAACAAGAAGGTGTCTTTTTCCCAGCTTAATTCTAGCTGGAACAGCCTCGACGGAGTAGCTCCGTCGTCGCCATGGCACCACCATGGGAACCGCCGTTCTCAACGGCGGTGAGGCACACTGCAGGTGCCAAAATGACCAAAGAGGGACGGTGAACTAAACCCCTCCCTCAATTGTAGGCAATGATCGTCGAAAAAGCTCAACGGAAAGCTCGTCTCTTTGCCGTCGGCCTGTCGTCGATTATGGCGTTCCCGTCAATGATGAGCCAAATTGATGCTTTGGTCTTGATCAAATAAGAACGAGGAACATGCCCATACTCTCAATTTTGAGAAACAGCCACGGATGGTGGGAGAACCATCTCCGTCACCTAGCTCTGCCGTGGGCGAGGTGGAGCCGCCATTTCGGGAAAATTCAAGCAACCCCACCTTGGGGGCCACGGGGAACATTTCCCCTAGGTCAATTTCACGGCATCTCCGTCGAAGAAGGGAGATCGACGCCGCCGGTTGTGGCCGAGAATCCCACTCCTGATTCGAGTGGTTAGAGGCCTAATTTCATGAAATTGACCCTACCAATGGACTCAGGAGGGACGATTTAAGAGAGGGTAGGCTCAAGCCCAGCTGCCAACGGAGCCACGTGACGGCGGTCAACCGCCGGTCAACGGCGATCAACGGCGGTTAACGGCGGCCAACCGCTGGTCAAAGGTGAAATTGGGATTTTATGATCCTAACCTCTGATCGACGATCTGAGACTGCCTCCTGACTCGTTTCGATGCTCTAAACGCAACGGTGATCTCCGTTCGAGCTAATTCCACTCCGATGAAAATCATCTGGTACCAACTGCATGTGGATCGAGGCGATTCAAACAGCAGTATCGGAGTCCAAAAGGATATGTTCAAGAATGTATGATCCCCAGGAAGCGTTCCTAGCCATGTATGGTAGCTCGAGGAGCACTGTAGAGGATGCTTTATATACTGTGGATACAGCGAGGTACAACCAGACCCGCGTAGCTCGGATTTCAAGTAAGTGGCAATCTCGCTTACAGTATGAATCGTATTTAGATGCTTTCATAAGATTTATGAAATTGCATAATCAGTGATTGGTACATTGTTTTATGTAAGAATGAAGGAAAATGAGACCAAAGGCAAAATGGTCATTTATGAAAAATGATCAAAACGGACCCGAAACGCCTGATGTCGGAAAACGTTTCTTAGTGAGAAATTTCCTCTATTATGTATGTAAGGGAATGTTAAGTTGAGTTATGTATTATATTAAGTCACGAAATGGACGAAAAACCCGCCAAGGGCAAAACCGTTATTTTTACAAAAATGGCTAGAACGGAGCCGGACACTCTGATTTAGCATAACGTTATTAGACAAAAAATGTTTCATAATATGTTGAGTAACGTAACCGCTAGTGAGATGGGAAGTTATATAAAAGGGAATGCATGTTTAATGTTTACGTTTTATTATCAATCGAGTGGATTGATAAATAGAAAGATTATCAATGAGTCGGCTGTCGTATGATCAGGACACAAGAGCCGACAACGAAAGGGAAAGGAATGAGAAAGGAACAAGACAGGAAAGGAATAGTAAACGCTAGAGCATAGTACGAGTAAGTTTCAGACCTCACCTACAGCATAAAGTAAATGATTTTTAAATCATTTTGGTATATGTTTATAAATGAGCTTGCAATTATTATGCAAAATGTTTTAGAGTATGTTTGCATTAATTATGCAAAAAGTGTTACAGTATAGATCAAGTTTGGAATGTATTTGCAACGATTATGTTTAAAGGTATAATTGCATTTAATATGCATTAAGTTTAAAAGTTCAAGTTATACTTTTGAAAGTATTTAATGTATGTTTTGTATTTTGACAATGCATGATATTTGATAACTAAAGTTATAAGCTTTATGATGCGTTGTTATGCATTAAGTTAAGTTTCGAAATAAAAGTTGTGATTGTGCAAAATGTGATTGCATTACATGTTGCATATGTTATGCAATAAATGTTAGAGTATATGTTATAACTTGCAAATGGTGATTGCATTACATGATGCATTTGATATGTAATAAGTTGCATTCGTTATGCAATAAATTTCACGGTACAAATTATGAATTGCAAGTGTTTGCATATGATGTGACTGCATCTATCATGCTCACAAAAAATAATAAGAAGGTAAAGTAAGGATAAAAAGGAA
>CAMOHE010039386.1:0-11319 GCA_946598075.1 Artocarpus hirsutus
TTTGGTATATAAATAATAAATGAATTCTTTATTGATAAAAATGTCTTCCAAAACTCATTACATTTTTACTCCTTAGGGCATACATGTCTAACACCTAAGGCCTCTATTATTGTTCTATAGGTAACACATGGTGGCTCTAACCCCTAGGAAGAGATGCACTATGTACTAGTATAGATCTCCGAGAGAATAATTTACTTTAGTATGTTTAATCATTGTTCACCTCTAGTTGTTGATTCTAAAACATGGATAAAGTAGTTGAAATGATGATTGAATACTTAAGATTAATTTTATTATTAACTTCCCCTAGGAGCTCTATTAATAAGGTTAATGGCAAAAAAAAAACGATTATTAGTATATGCTAGATTAGATAGGTCTTAGATGGTATATACTAATCGGAAGGAATCCATGTTTCTTATTGGATTTGGCAAGTCTCCCCTTGGTGACTTGGTTGAATTCTAAGTTAGGAATTATATAATCTTTTCAAAAAATTGACACATAAACACATTGTATGCTTACTTTTTTGTGTTATCTTACTAAATTATTATTGAATGTTCACTTATGTTTGATATATGAATCTTTCTTATCGATCAAAATGTCTAAAATCACTTTATCTTTGATACTCAATAAAAACACTTTAACTGGCGAGAACTATAATAATTGGAAATGAAACCTGAATATCGTCCTATCGTTTGAAAAACTAAAGTTTGTACTAACTACACCATGTCCTCTTGCGCATTCCAATGAATCCACTAATGAACGAATCCAAGTGTATGATTGTTGGAAGCATGTTGATGATCAAGCCTACTGCAATATCATGGCTATATGAATGATCATGAGACTGCTCGTTAGATCATGGATAATCTTGATGACATGTTTTGAGGCCAAGCCTTGACGAAGCAACAAGGGCCACTTTAGAAGCTTTTTAAAGGCAAGTAAAGACCTGGAACGCCTGTGAAGGAACATATGATGTTAGTCATAGGTTTCCTTGTTGAGGCTCAAACCCATAGAGCTGACATTGATGCCGAGTTACAAATGACTATGGTCTTTGAGACTCTTTCTAAGGAGCTCATCCTGCTTAGATCTTTATATAACTTGAGCAATAGATAGGATGTGACTTTAACTAAGTTGATGAAGCAGTTATAGGAGTTTAAAAACTTGATCAAGGAAGTTTCGGCTTGTGGCAAGGTGAAGTTTGCGACTGCATCTGGTTCCAATTAAAATTTTGGGAATGGAAAGAAGCAAGAGGCCAAAAAGAGGAAGTCTTCTATTCCGACAAAAGGTAACAATAAGAAGAAAAAGAGGAAACAGAAGAAACTAAAGTGCTTTTTCTATGAGAAGGTTTGGCACACAAAGAAGAATTGCATTGACTTCCAATCTAAAGGAGGTAAGTGTGAACTTTTGGTTGTTGAAAATTGTTTATGTTGATGCTTACTGATGTCTGGCGTCGAATCAACACTGTGTGTGGCAGCGCACTACATTTAGCTCTTCCTTGTTTGTCTCTGCCTGATCTGGTTGACCTGCAACAAGAGGAGGGATGCTTTGGAGTCAAGAAATGGTTAGTCAACAAAAAAGGGCTCTTCGATGCTCAAGGCAGGAGTTGCTCGGTAGAGGTCGAGAACTTGTTAGGTGGGAAGGAGCTTGCTTGCTAGAATGCAATAAATGAGCCCTATTTATAGGCTACCACTTGGACCAAGTGTTAGGTGGGTTTTGGCTACAACCCATGTGTCACATCAAGGTGTGTCAGATGGTAGGAGACACATGTCATGCCCTTCCACTAATGGATTGGCCCCCATCAGATGATGAGTTGCTTGCCATCTGTTAGCCTATGATGGCAAGTAGTAGCCCATTTTAGAACGAGAGTAGTTTGACCCGAGCTGGTACTCAGTCCGTAGAGGTAGCCTGATGAGGTACAGCCCAAGGGGCCCTAAGAAGCACCTCGGACATGACATCCAGAGTCATCGGGGTCAGTTGTGAGCTCCTTAGAACTCTATCGAGCTGTTTAGCTGACCACCCAGAGTTTCGCTCCATGGCGATGGCGTCGAGCTCACCCTCAACAATAGCCCCCCAGTTCACCTAGTCAGTGTCCGGCCGGGTGGACTATGCCGAGTTGGTGAGGTCAGCTCAATATAGAAGATAAAAAGGCGTCCCAAGGTGGTGTGAGACGAAAGGTCGCGCAAGGGAGCCTGGGGACATGTGTTGCACCATGATCGACTGCACCTCCTGACAAGCGTAATCATCGCGTCTCTTCATTTTTTGCATCTAGATTTTTTGCTTGAAACGGCTATAAATAGGCCCCCTTTTTTCGTCATTTCTACATGCAATTGAAGCAATATTTCATTGCTCTTGAGTTTTAGCTACCGAGCTATAGTTAATAACTCGAGAACTCTTCGTTCCTAAGCTTTCACAGCCCGAATAAGTAATTTCCAAAGGAGCACGAAAAAGCGAGCAACTTGTCTGATTCTCAACACGTTAATATTTCCTAGTCGAAAAGTGGTCCTAAGGCCAATTCACCTTCTATGGAGGTTGACATTGAAGGCCTTTCCCCCGAGCAAGACGGTGTTGACTAGTTGGCTGAAATACTAAGGGTCGACTCCCAAACCGTCCCCAAGCAAGAGTTCCTCAACCTGCTAGATGGGGAGCGCTCGGTGAGACCATGTAGGGCCGAGAATCCATACATCTAGGCAACCACCGCTGGCATGTCCCGAGTTACTGCCTGAGAGCGGGCCGAGCTGGAGGTTGCAGTCGATATTCCAAACACCTCTAGTCGAGACTCTAGGGCCCCCGTCCAGGTGGCGGGTAGAGTAATCGTTGACCTCTCCGATGAGGAGTAGAGTGTCGAGCAGGTAGGGCCAATCGAGAGCCCCCTGGAGGACAAAAGGGTCGAGTCACCCAAGTTCAAGGAATGACAGCTTACCAGATTACCCGGCTAGGGCAGACATCGACAGCGGCCTACACCAGTGCCATGAGGAAATCTCGGCTGGAGGACTTGCGTGTTGAGTTCGACATCCTAGACGATGTCATCCTCATTACGCCTGAGGAGAATGACTCCCCTTTGACTCCGCCAGAGGGGTATATCACTTTATATGCAGAGTTCTTCCAAACTAGGCTATGCCTACCGTTTCATCCGCTTCTCTACCGGGCACTCAACAACCTCAACGTGTACCTGGCACAGCTCAACCTGAACAGTTACAGGTCGCTGATCAGGATGTACATTTTATGGAGGTACTATCGGCCTGTAGAAATGTCGTGGGAGGCATTCAAATAAGTTTACAAGATGAAGAAGCTTCCCTGGTAGTCTGGTTGGTACTACATCACCGGCTTCAAGAAGGACTTTATCTTGGGCAACCCCGACTCGGACAAACTCTAGAAATATGAGTGGTTCTATGTCGGGGGCAATCACTTAGCCCAAGCCGATGAGGCCGTTCCTGATGACTAGCATGTCCCGAGACCTTTGAGTAGAGGCATGTCTGGAGTAAGAGGCCGTAGGCGCCGAGCCACGTTATCAGGGCAGTCAAAGACTTGTTCGAGAAACCAGAGGCAAGGAGGCAGTAGTCATTTCTGCTCAACAAGGAGATCCTCTCTCTTTACGGCTGGTTTGGGGAACCCAATAAAATAAATCCCCCTTCCAACACTTAACCTGCCCGGTCAGTTGGGCAGGTGACAGTTGTGATGCCGAGCGCCATAGACGTCCAATGGCCAAGCACTTCCCAATCTGGATGGCCGATGAGGGAGCCACCATCATCCAGCTCCGAGGACTCATCATGTGGCTCCTTTGATGCAGGGCCACCCATAGCAGATGAGGACATTGAGGACATGGTTCGGCTCCTATACCCATCTCACCAACTTCGGATCAGAGATCCTCTCTCTGAGCAGTAGTCATTTTTGGTCAACAAGGAGATCCTCTCTCTTTACGGCTGGTTTGGGGAACCTAATAGAATAAATCCCCCTTCCAACACTCAACCTGCCCGGTCAGCTGGGCAGGTGATAGTCGCGATGCCAAGCGCCACAGACGTCCAAGGGCCAAGCACTTCCCATCTGGGTGGCCGATGAGGGAGCCACCATCGTCCAGCGCCGAGGACTCATCGTGTGGCTCCTTCGATGCAGGGCCACCCATAGCAGATGAGGACATCGAGGACGTGGTTCGGCTCCTATACCCGTCTCACCAACTTTGGATCGGAGGTCAACCCTGAGTTTTTTTTTTTTTAGAGTGCCGACCTGGTTTTGACTTGAGACAATTTTGACTACAAAAATGTCCTCGAGGCCGAGCACCATGGAAGAGAGGCATGCCCTGATGGAAAGAATCTGAAAGCAAAAGGGCAACGCCATGATGACCAGGAAGAAACGTAAAAGGACTCCAAGGACTAATCTTCCCCTATAGCTCGAATAGCCATACACAATAGTCCAAGAACAGCCACCCTAGCCGACGAGGACAAGGGCTTCGTCGAGCGAGACTCTTCCAGTCGATGTTACAAATGTGGCCCCCTCCTTTGTAGTTACCCTAAGGAGACATGCAAACTACCGCCGGCACATCCTCGATCACCTCGAGGATGCTGCCCCTCAGGAGGACTTCTTAGTGAACCTCCAAGGGAAGGATTTCAAGGGCCTGTTTGAGGCCGCCTTCCGTTCTGCCACCAAGGTAAGTGGTTACTCCACCCTTAACTTCCTTTGCTTTCATATTTTTGTGGCATGTTGATAGTCATGTTTTCCTCAGACAAGTGCCTTCATGCATATGGCATATGTGGCCTGGTTGAAGGAATTCAACCTTGAGAAAGAGAGACATAAGAAGACCTTCCTCAGGTGGAAGGAAATCAAGAAGGAGCTCGATGAGAAAATCATCGAGCTTAACCAAGCCAAGGAGTCCCTTTCTCATGCTGAGGAGGAGTTGAGGAAGGCGAAAGAAGAAGCAGACCAGGCTAAGGCTGAGGCGGAGGAGTCAAGGAGAGCTGTCGAACTGGCCAAGGAGGAGGCCACTCTGCTCAAGGGCCAACTGGAGGCCTCCAGGCAGAGAATAGGCGCTTCTTAGAGGAGCTCCCTGACAGACTTGCCCAAGCCATGGAGGAATTCAAGGCATCCCCAGAGTACGCCAACATCAACTACTTCAGCATGATAGACCTCTGAGACTATTTGATCCAGAAGCATCCAGAGGCTGAGGGTTTCGACTAGTCTCTTATAGTCGAGCTCGAATAGGGCACGGCCTAGCAGCCGGGGCATGAAGAAGAGATCGTCAAAGTGGACGGTGAGGATGATGAAGACGAGCAAGGCACTGGCGACGATGGAGACGATGACTTGTTTCTTTGTGTTCTTGTTTTTTGTTTTTGGGCTTGGGAGGTGCCCGGTTAACTGTACCTCCCCACCATTACTTTTAATGAAATTTCTTTCCCAAGTTCGTCGCTTCTCAGATTTTTATACGTCTCGTATTTAACATTTTCCAAGTGCGATTGTTCTCAGAAAATTATTTCATAATACGAGGTGAAGAGTTTCTCGGGAACATAGTTTAACCTTTGCTTCACCGAGTCAACATAGACCCCGACCTCGGAGTTGATTGGGAATTCAAACCAAGTTGGATGCTCTTCGAGAAGGGCATTCCTAAACTATAGTTTTCCAAACTCCTCTTTTCAATCTTGTTGTTGCCAAGTTTAATGTCCTGGTAGTTACCAAGTTAATCCGAGCAAGGAGTTCCCATTTCTCGGTCGGGTAGAATCCAAGCAGGGAGTTCCCATTTCTCGGTTGGGTAGAGCACAGCGGCGTGTGATAGCCCATTGTTGTGTGTGATAGCCCATTACCCTGTCGCCCCCTTGGACTTGTTTAAGTTATGGAAACTTGTACAAGTCTAATGGTGGTCGGGCAATTGTTATACTAGGGCGACTCTTTGCGGGTTAGTCTGTATAGCAACAGACTTATGGTCGACTAATTGCCGATCAACCCTCCAGTCCGGTTAAATAGGATAGCTCTCTATTTTTTGAAGTTATCGCCTGGTCCTCCGAGTTGGAGTTATGTTGTCCCTTTTTGGGATTTGCTCTATTCCTTAAACATGTGTTGATCGATGGAACAGTGTAGGAATTTACATTTCATTGATGTTTTGTATTTACATTCCAGTCCTATTCAATAGGTCTAGTTACAAAAAGAATATAGCCAAAGGTCAAAAAGTATTTTTGGTTGAGATTAACAAAAGAATTTCTTGAGTAGCTCGGCATTGTAAGGATGACCGAGCAAGTTGCCCTCCATATCCGATAGTCGGTAGGTGCCCAGCCAGATAATTCCAACGACTTTATAAGTTTTGTCCTATTTTGGACCAAAGGACCCTACCTCGGGCTGAGGAACCGTGACCTTTTTGAGTACCAAATCTCTGACTTTGAAGCTCCTCGGTTGGACCCGCTTGTTGTAATATCGAGCCATAACTTGATTTTGGGCTGCATTACAGATTGCTACCCTGTGCCTCTTTTCCTCGAGCAAGTTAAGCTCAGACATCATGATCTCGGCATTTCGAATCTCATCGTAATGCTCAATCCTGAAGTTGGCCAATCCAACCTCCACTACGATGACTGCCTTTGCTCCGTACATGAGCGAGAATGGGGTCTCTCCGGTAGCTATCCGGGTAGTTGTTCGATACACCCAGAGCACCTTTGGGAGCTCGTCAATCCATGCTCCTTTGAGGCTCTCAAGCTTCTTTTTCAAGTTATCCTTGATTGTCTTGTTGGTAACTTCTACCTGCCCATTGCTCTGTGGGTAGCTTGGAGAGGAGAAGACTTTCTTGATGCCGAGCTACTCACACAGACAGAGGAGACTTGAAGATTCGAATTGTTTCACATTGTCGGTGACGATGGTATGTGGGATTTCGAACCGACAAATGATATTTTTCCACACAAAGTTGGTACACTTTGCTTCGGCCATGTTGGTGCATGGTTCAACTTTGACCCACTTGGTGAGGTAGTCAATGGCCACAATGTAGTACTTAAATTGAGATCAGGCTTGAGGAAGGGGCCCGATCAAATCAATGGCCCACTTGGCAATTGGCATGATCAAATCAATGGCCTACTTGGCAAATGGCCACGCCGATGTAACTGAGGTGAGTGGCTCGGCATGGTGTCCGGGCATCCTTGCAAATTGCTGGCATTTAAGGCATTTTCACGTGTAATCTCTGCAATCCTGCTCCATGGTTGGCCAGTAGTAGCATTGTTGGAGACATTTTTGGGCCAAGGATTGCCCCCCAGAATGGTTCCCGCATAAGCCTTCATGGATTTCCTTCATTAGGTACTGGGCTTCTTTGGGCTCTACACACTTCGAACATGGAGTGGTATAGCCTCGTCGATATAAATTTCTACCAATCATCGAATACCAGGTTGAATTGTTGCGGATTCGATGTGCCTCTTCTTGGTCGTTGGGCAATTCAGCTGTGGTCAGGTATTGGATGATCAGGTCCATCCATGTTGTCTCGGACTCTTCTGTCACACTCGCTACACCCTTGTTTATGCTTGGCTCGGCCAACCTTTCAATGGGGACTGAAGCAAGGTCACTGTCGCCTAGACTTGATGCGAGCCGAGCGAGTGCATCTGCCTCTGAGTTTTCTAACCTAGGTATCTGCTTAAACGAGTAAGATTTCAACTGCTCGAGCAATGTCTTGACCTCTTGTAAATAGGCAGCCATCGACTCTGTCTGGGCTTGAAATACTCTAGTGACTTGTTGGACGACTAGCATCGAGTCACTATGAATGACAATGCGATCTAACCCAAGGTCTCTGGCAATTCAAAGTCCGACCAGGAGTGCTTCATATTCTGCCTCATTGTTTGAGGCCTTGAAGTCAAACCGAAGTGCGTAGATTATTTTGTAGCCGTCCGGGCTTGTCAGCACTAGCCCGGCACCTGAACCTTCTACGCATGAAGATCCATCAACAAAAAGCTTCCATTCTGGTCCAGACATGGTGCAATCCTCACAGCATACTTCCATGGGTGCTTTCTCAACCAAAGGAGTGCCTTGCTAGGTGTCAGTGAACTCAACAATGAAATCTACAAGGGCCTAAGCTTTGATGCCCATCCTCGGTACAAAGTGGACATCGTATTGGTCGAGCTCGACCAACCATTTGGCCATCCTTTCGGATATCTTCAGACTCTGAAGGACATGGCGGAGTGGGAACTTGGTTGGGACCCGTATAGTGTGGCCTTGAAAGTAGGGCCGTAACTTTCGAGCAAAAGTAATCAATGCAAATGCCAACTTTTTGAGTGGGGGCTAGCGCTCCTCGGCACCTTGGAATGCATGGCTTGTATAATAAAAGGGCTTTTGGGCTCCGTCTTCTTCTCGGACAAGAATCGAGCTTACGGCCTTCTTGGACACTACTAGATAGGCGATTAATATTTCTCTAGGCAAAGGTTTGGACAGGAGCAGGGATGTGGCTAAATATCGTTTCAAATTTTGGAAGGCTTCTTCACATTCTCTACTCCACTCAAACCTCCCCTTAAGTGCCTTAACAAATGGATAGCACTTGTCGATAGCCTGGGAGACGAATCTTGAGTGAGCTGCAATCATGTCGGTGAGTTTATGCACTTTTTTCATGATCCGAGGTGAGTGCATGTCAATAACCGCTTAGGCTTTAGCTGGGTTAACCTCTATTCCTTGTTGGTTGACTAAAAATTTGAGGAACTTTCCCGAGCTTACCCCAAATGCACATTTCGTTGGGTTGAGTTTCATCCCATATTCCCAGAGAATGTTGAAGCTTGCTCAGAGATCATCCATGTGGTCCTTTGCTTAGACTGATTTTACCAGCATGTCGTCCACGTAGACTTCCATTATTTTCCCAATCAGCCAGGCAAACATCTTATTAACCAGCCACTGATAGGTTGCACTGGCGTTCTTTAGCCCAAAGGGCATTACCACGTAGCAGTAAAGCCCTTGGTCAGTAACAAAAGCCATCTTCATTTGATCTTCCTCGGCCATTCTGATCTAGTTGTATCCAGAATAAGTGTCCATGAAGCTGAGCAGCTCGTGGCTGGCTATCGCGTCGACGAGCTAATCTATCCGAGGAAGTGGAAAGCAATCCTTCAGGCAGGCTTTATTTAGGTTAGTATAGTCTATGCATACTCACTTTTTCCCGTTTGCCTTCTTGACATGGACAACATTTGTTAACCACTTTGGATATTTGACTTCTCGGATGAATCCTGCTTTCAGGAGCCTCTGGACCTCCTCGTTGATGGCAACACATTTTTTTTGGATTAAAAGCTCTTCTCTTCTATATCACTATTTATTGATCAGGTCGGACGTTGAGCCGGTGACAGATTATATTTTGATCGATGCTCGGCATGTCTTCATGAGACCACACGAATACATCTCGATACTCAGTAAGGAGCTCCTCGAGGTTGGCCTAGACCTCGGGTTGCAGCTAGGACCCAAGTTGTATAGTGTGCTTAAGATGTGTAGAATCTAGGCTGAATGGCACCAAGTCTTCGACCGGGGTGGCTCTCACCTCTTCCTCGGGAAGTCGGGGGTCAAGATCGGATAACATCTTGGGCATCGGGTCAGCAAGAAGATATATCTCATCAACCATGTGAATGGCCGAGACGTTTAACTGCTGAGCTATTGTTGCACGAACGATGTTGGCGTAACAAGCTCAAGAGTCTTTCTAGGATGATCGGATCACTCCAGCCCCATCCTCTGTGGGGAATTTCATGGCTAGATGATATGTGGAGACTATAGCCTTCAGCGCATTCAACGTTAGGCAGCCGATGATGATATTATATTGTGAGGGTTTGTCGACGACATGCATAACCCAAACAACACCCTCCCCGAAGTTCACTAGTAATCTGACCTTCCCAACTGCTTGGACACATTCTCCCATGAAGCCATAAAGTGGGGTCTGGATCGGGACTACAGTAGCATTGCTGATCTTCATTTTGTCAAAGGTTTGTTTGAATAGGATGTCAGTCGAGCTACCATTGTCAATCAACACTCGCCTCACTATATTGTTGACGATGTGCAGCTCACATACGAGGGCGTCATTGTGTGGATGGATTAGTTTATCTACCTCTTCCTCGGTGAATGTGATCAGAGTGTCCTGTTGGCGGTAAATCTTGTTCACATGCTTGGACATGTAGATGAACTCGCCTCGTTCCATCAGCCAATCTTCTCAGATGTATGCTCGCCGCCCACTCGATGTGTCCCTGGTGACAGGCCCTCCAAAAATCATGTGAATGATGTTCGGGGATTTTGAGGTGTTCCCACAGTCATTTTGTGGGCGGTTAGGCATGTCTCGGCTCGATTGATCGTTCTTGCCAACTGCAAAGCTCAAAGTTAAGACTCGCTCTACAAACTCCCTTAAGTGTCCCTCTCAGACCAATCTTTCAATCTGGTCCTTCAACTAGATACATTCTCGGGTATTATGCCCCACATCCTTATGGAACTCATAATACCTCATTTGATCCTGCTTTACCTTGCTACCCTTGAGCTTGGGCAGTGGTACCAGTAAGTTTCTCCCGCTCACCTGGGTAAGTACTTCGTCAATGCTTGCTATCAGGGACATGTAGCTTTAGAACTTTCTAGTCGGCATTTTTGGCTTCTTGGGTTTCTTTTGCTTCTTACTCTGTCGGCATTGGACTACTCCAGTGCTTTCTTCTGTTTCTTAACTTTATTTGTACTCTAGGGCCTACCTTCTCTCTGCAGCTCTTCATGTATTCCACAGCATCGGTGTACCTCTAAGCATAGTCGAGCATCTATAAAAATGTGTTCGGCTGCTCGAAAGCCAACGACTAAGTCAGTTTCTTGTCTCGGAGACCCCCTACGAAAATGTGCTTGAGGGTCTCATCTTGGACGTGCTTGACCTCGAGAGTTGCTCGGGTAAACCTGTTGATGTAGTCTTGGACGTTGTTGTCTCCTTGCTTCATGGCATACAAGTAAGTAATCTCCTTTCTCCTTGTTTTTGTCGTGGAAAAGGCTGTTGAGAAGGCATCTCAAAGCTATCGAAAAAAGGTGATGGAGGCTAGCTCGAGTCGCCAGAACCATTGCCGAGCTAGTCTGATAAATGTCAACAAGAAGGCCTTGCACATTACTGCATCACATTTGTGGCGTCTGATGCAGGCCCCACCTCAAGTCTCTATAGGACCCACCTTGCGAGGCCCTCGGACTTATGGCTCTTATTGGTAGACCGTTCCTGTGTCGTCTAGTCCCACGCATCCGTATTGTCCCCTTACGGACCTCTGGCCCCTCAGGGTTTTTCTTTCGCGTCCCTCGGTTTTGAACCTTAAGCCTCCCTTAAGAGGTTCTTATTTCCTTCTCGAGTACCAATTGAGCTAGTAGCTCAATTAGTACTCGAGAAGGAAATAAGAACCTCTTAAG
>CAMOHE010039389.1:0-20988 GCA_946598075.1 Artocarpus hirsutus
TATAGGATAAAGCCTCAGTTTTAATTCAAATAACCCAATAGAGAAGTTATCTAATTAAAACAACTTTATCTAGATTATCTCTAAGAAAATAAATAGATTCCTAATAATTCCACAAGTTTATCTTGATATAATTTATTCAAAATTAAATTAACTGATAAACAGACAAGAATTATCCGATCCCAATAATTCAACAAGTTTATCTTGAATTAATTTTGTTTACAAAATTAATTCAACCGACAAACAGTCATGAATTATTTGATTCTTCCAAATTTTCAACCAATCTAATAAATTGACATAAGTCACCAATTATTGTAAAAGCACGCCGTATCGTTACAGGATTTTGTGAGCTAGCAAAGGGGACCAAATTGATCTATATAGTTCAAGCTCCTGATAATTATGAAACCCAATATCCCAGATATACATTTCATAATTATCAACTCCAACGCTACTCCACTAAAATCTTGGAGTTGTACTCTCGAACTCTATAGAATTACGAAGCTCGTATAGCTAAGTCTCCATGACATATCATAGTGTATCGTATCCCTATAGGATTATCCATAATCGGCTTAAGGACAAGTTCTGTCTTACCTTCCCGATTATTTTTATCTTACGTTCCATTATCTCACCATTGGAAAACTAACCATCCAAAGATAGTATACCATTCGGTTACACATGGTTGAGCGCTTCTAGTTTTCCAATTACAAGATAACGCATATAAGAGGATATCTCTACTCCTAAAGAGGAGCTATGGATTTCATATCTATGAATAATAGGTCTACGTCATCAAGAGTCATGCCTCCAACATACCGGCATGCATACCACTATTAAGATGTGGGTGTCACCCTTTGGCACATCAAAAGACACAAGTCAAGACAACGGGCCCACTAGTCATCTCAGGATTAAGATACAATACAAATGATTGTCTAAAGTGAATGGATTTGCCAAGACAGAATTATTAATCCAAACCAATCCACTGTATGTCCCGATCTAGCACATCATCACCTATGACAACGTGCCAATGTTTCTATTCATGGAGTCTTCGATGGTCAACACAAACCATCACCCAATAGGGATATAGACAACATAACAATCTTTACATGAATAAAGCGTCCAACTTTATTTCCCTCGATTACGGATCTTATGATTTAGACCGTCACCTTAAGAGTCGTGTCTTCCGCATAATCTATCCATCATATGCCTAATTCTTAAAGGTTTAGATTGACAGTCTTAGACTATTGTTTGCTTATCATACATTTAACAAATATGAACGTAAAGAGGATAAGATTTGGTATATAAATAATAAATGAATTCTTTATTGATAAAAAATATCTCCAAAAACTCATTACATTTTTACTCCTTAGGGCACACATGTCTAACATACGTATTATTATGTACAATATATTGTGTACCTGTGTATACAATAATGAATACATGAATGCATATGAAGTGGGTACTTGTGTGTACTCTGCTATGTATACGAACTTATATATCATGGATAACATGTGATTATCATTTCATGCCTAGTTTGACAACCATTTTAAATGGATTGGTAAATATGTCATAAGAAGCTAAGAAAAGTGTCGTACCGACTCCCAAAGTAAGGGGAGTTTAAACGATATAATATGGTCACGGTGTTACGTAGATCTAAATGAAATTGCATAATGATACGAACACTTGGGCCCTAACTAAAGATAAGAAATGATGAAGATAAGGAAAGTTCATAAGAAAGCATAATTGAACCATGCATTCATTTGAATATCCATGTGGGATTTATGGGACTTACTGGGCATTAGCTCATTAAGTATTTTATACTGTAGGTATTCCGATGAGAAGGTCAGAATGAACTTTAACGATGAGCTGGCAGACGGATGATGTGTGCAGGTCGGGTATGGAGTCCGCTACTGTATATTTTCGCTATATATATGTCCTAAGTTATTTTAAAATGGAATGTTTAAAAAGACAGAAATGTTGTAAAAGTAAGAATGATTATGTAAATATAAGTGTGTGAAAGTATTTTGGGAGTTACCAAAATTATTGCAAGGTAAATTATTTATTTCAGTTTAAAAAAAAAAATTTCTAAAATTTTTGCCCCTAAGTAAGTAAGAAAGAGTTTTATCATAGCCCGAAAAGGCGAGTTGTGACAGTTGGCATCAGAGCGAAAATCTTGCCATCCTACTGCACACTATCGTCTGCTCTATTGCGATAACTCAAGTAAGATATTTCTATTTTAAATATAAGAATGTTCAGTATTGTTACGTATGGTGTTGATATATTAATTATGATAATAAATATAGTATATGGCGGAGCCACATCCTAACCGCAACCTAGAGGCTAATCGAAGAGCAAGTATTGCCTTTCAAGACGCGGTGTTGCTGCATTACTATGGGAGTCGGCAGCGTATGGTGCTGACCGAATGACTTCATGCAGTTGAGGTGATTTTTTATGCTTGCCATATGCCACCGCACCTTCAAGTCCTATTAGCTTCTGGATTGTTGTTGAGGGAAGCACTAGTATGGTGGTTAAGGATTACACCTGATGAGCAACCAAGAGACTGGCAGGGTTTTAGAGAACAGATTCTAGCAGAGTTCACACCTTTACCCCCAACAGATGCCATACACGTCCAAATGATTTCGATGCTGTGGGCAGATTGGCGACGCAGGTTGTACTTACGTGTAGAACCAGTCTGGGGAAGATATGTAGGTGAACCGATAGATCACTATATTTTGAGATTTCGTCGAACTATGATACCATTGATACCCCCAGAAATACCCTTATGGCGCATCTGCGACCTTGTCTGGAGAGACCTACCTAATGCAGTTCAGTAGCAAATACAGTATCCGAGGAACTTTATCAGCGTCCATGACTTTCTTATGGCGGTATTACATGCAGAGCAGAATGTGGTCACGCCTCTGGAAGATCCCCCGGTAAATATGGAAGTAGATGATGATGATGGTGATGATGACAATGATTGAGTTTATTCCCGAAGTCATAATTGCCAATGATGACGAATCTACTGACTTGGATGAAGAATAAAAATAGGATCCCAAGGAGAATCCCGACCATAGTGATATGTCAGGGGTTGAGTCCGACTAAAAAGAATTTATGAAGACTTTTGTGTAGTCTAATGTACACAAATAAGGGATTAGTATTGTTTTGGGTCTTGTGGCTTTTGTATATGTATGTATGCCTGACAAGTGGTATCCTTCTGGGCAATAGGGTATATGTAGTCGGAAGTGATAACTGCTCCTGGAAATGATGTGAATAGTGTATGTATGGAAAGAAAGAAAGTATGTATGTTAGTTATGCATGTAATGATATGAAGAATGTAAAAAGGGAATGAAAAAGGTTCATGAAATGAAATGTATGAAAGTAAATGAAATGAAATGTACGAAGCAAGATATTGAGTTCATGTAATTGTGTGTGTTGCATGTATTTATGTTATTTAAATATGTGCACTTATTGATGGAATACTATTAAGTTAATAGTATGTGCTAACATAGTAACAAAATTATACTATAGGTATATAACGTTTATTATCATTGGCGGATACACCCTGAGGACCGATGAATCCGGATTTAATTGCAATAGTTATGGAACTACAACAAAGCCCCAAGCTCAGGAGCAGGGAATGCAAGGTTTACAGGAACAATTAGCTAATCAAAATCCCATGCCACCAGCACGTATGGACACACCACCTCGAGTACCACCGCTACAGCCATCAGAACTAGCAGTTCCAGCTGCTCCAAAAGCACCCACTACTGAATTTTATGAAAGATTCCAGAGGATGAAGGCCCGGGAATTTGATTGATCAACAGACCCATTAGAGGCCGATGACTGGCTTTCGGGTATGGAAAGGATATGGAAATTTATGGGGCTTAGTAACCATGAGAAAGTCCTATGCGCCTCGTTCTCTCTCACTAAAGATGCCAGGAGATGGTGGGAGTCTATAGAACGCAGAAGAAATGTTGACGACATGTTATGGTCAGATTTCGTGGAAGAATTCGACAGGGCCTACTTTAATGTGGAAACCATGGCAGCCCAACAAGAAGAATTTAATAATTTCAAGTAAGGTAACCTGTCCATAGCTGATTCTGTAAAGAGGTTTAATCAGCTAGCACGACTTTGTCCCGAGTTAGTACCTACTGATCGAGAACGAATCAGGCGATTGACGAGAATGTTCAGAACTGACATTGCCCTTATAGTTGATAGTGGAGGGCAAGCTCCCAAGGACGGGGAAGATTGCATTAAACAGGCGACGAGAGCTGAGTTTAGAATTGCCCGTGATAAAGAGGAAAGAGCCATGATTTTTAAAGCTCAAAAGGAAGAGAGAGCTTTAACCAAGCAAAGTCAAGTGGTCCAAGTGAAAGGACAAGGAAGTGCCTCAAGCCAAGGGCCGTCCTAGAACCTTCTAGTGGGAAGCAGCCGTAATGTTAACATCAAAAGGAAATGAAACGTGAGCAGTTCAAGGAATCCAAAGGGTCAACCCTAGAAGAGGATTAACGATGGAGGAAATAATAAACCCCTTTGCAATCAATGTGGGAAGAGACATGTAGGGGAATGCAAGGCTGGCACAAACAAGTGCTATATCTGTGGAAAAGAAGGGCACTATGCCAGAAATTGTTTTTCTAATCCTCAAAGTCACAACAGTCAGGCTCAGCAAAGGCCTCAAGGAAATCAATTACATGCAGTCCAGGTTCAGGACCAGATTAAAGGCCCCAGTGTCAGTCAAGGACGACTAGAAGCTCCGGAACCAAGTGGGTGAATTTATGCCTACATGAAGAAGGAAGAGAATGTGGGAACCTCATCGGTGGTGACAAGTTAGTTTTCTATTGCCAACACTGATGCATATGTTTTGTTTGATTCTAGAGCAACACATTCGTTTGCATCATTTAAGTTTACAAAATGAATAGGAATTGAAGAAGATAGGATAGAGCAAACCCTTAGAACTGCATTACCCTCTAGGGAGGTATTGAGTTCTGATTATTGGTTACGTCATGTACCGATAATCATTTGTGAAAGGGAATTGTATATTGACTTGATAATAATCGATATACAAGATTATGATGTCATCCTAGGAATGGATTTCCTGGGGAAGTACACGGCCAAGATTAATTGCCAACATCACAAGGTTACATTTCGACCTTCCGGAAGTGAAAAGTTCATGTATTTTGGGAAGACCCCCAAAGCTCCTAAGGCGATGATTTCAGTATTAAAGGCAAGGAAAATACTAGAAAGCAGATGCACCGGTTATCTGGTGAATTTGATAAGGAAAGATCAAGAAGTTCAGTTAGGACCAGAGAAGGTCCCCATTATAAAAGAATTCATTGATGTGTTTCTCGATGAGTTACCAGGCTTGCCACCGAACAGGAGATTTCATTTGAGATCGAATTGACGCCCGGCACCGCCATAATTTCAAAGGCGCCATATCGAATGGCTCCAGGGGAACTTAAGGAACTTCAAGCACAACTAAAGGAACTATTGGATAAGGGGTTCATCTGACCAAGTCATTCCCTATGGGGGGCGCCTATTCTATTTGTCAAGAAGAAGGATGGAACGTTACAAATGTGCGTTGATTACCAGGAACTGAACAAAGTCACGATCAAGAACAAGTATCCACTCCCAAAGATCGACGATTTGTTTGATCAACTAAAATGAGCATCCTTATTCTCAAAGATTGATCTACGCTTGGGATATCATCAACTCTGAGTTAAAGAAGAAGATATACCAAAAATGGCATTCCGAACACGTTATGGGCATTATGAGTTTTGCGCTATGTCATTTGGACTGACCAACGCCCCGATAGCCTTCATGAATCTCTTGAACTGGATTTTCAAGGAATACCTCAATAAGTTCGTCATTGTTTTCATCAATGATATTCTCATATATTCAAGAATGCCAGAGGAACAGGAGGAGCATTTGAGGATTGCATTGCAATTATTGAGAAGGCATCAATTATATGCCAAGTTCTCAAATTGTGAGTTTTGGTTGGAAAAGGTTCATTTCCTTGGACAAGTGGTGTCACGGGATAGAATATCGATCGATCCTTCCAAAGTGAAAGAGATGAATAAGTGGCCTACACCGAAAAACGTAACCGAAATCAGAAGTTTCCTCGGCATAGCAGACTACTACAGACATTTTGTAGAAGGATTTTCCCAACCTGTATCACCACTTATTGCACTTACACGGAAAGCAGCAAAGTATAAATGGACTAAAAAGAGCGAAGAAAGTTTCAAAGAGTTAAAAATGTGACTTACAAGTTCACCAATGTTGACAATACCTGATCCAGACTTAGGAAATTTTGTGATTTACAGCGATGCATCAAAAATGGGACTGGTAGACGTACTGATGCAAAATGGAAAGGTGATTGCCTACGCATCCCGACAATTAAAGGATCATGAAAGGAATTATTTGACGCATGACCTAGAGTTAGCAGTGGTTGTATTTATGTAAAGATATGGCGTCACTACTTGTATGGAGCTAAGTGTGAAATTTATATGGACCATCAGAGTTTGAAGTATATCTTCACGTAGAAAGAGCTCATCATGAGACAGCGAATACGGCTAGAGTTAGTTAAAGACTACGACTGTGAAATTTTGTATCACCTAGGAAAGGCTAATCGAGTAGCCAATGCCCTCAGTCATAGAACAATGTCTTCGCTTGCAATGATGCAATTAATGTCAAAACCTCTTCAGAAAGACTTAATAGAAGTGGGAATAGAGCTAATCACTGGAGGATTAGCCAATTTGTCCTTCGATCCGCTATCTTGGAAAACTTAAAGGAGCGACAAGAAGCAGATCCGTCACTACTCAAAGCTAGGAATGAGGTTCTTGAGAACAATGAAACATAATTTAGCATCTTGAAAGATAGTATCCTTCGTTACAAAGGCATAATCTACATTCCCAATGATGAACGATTTAAGAAGCAGGTACTAGAAGAAGCTCATGAAGCACCATATGTGGCTCATCTAGGAGCTACTAAGATGTACCAAAATCTAAAGGAACACTATTGGTGGCATAGAATGAAGAACGATATCACGCAGTTTGTCACCAAATGTCTTACGTGCCAAAAGGTGAAAGCCGAGCATCAATGGCTAGCAGGTGAATTACAAAATATTGAAATCCCAGAATGGAAATGGGACTAGATAACTATGGATCTGGTGACTAGGCTACCCAAAACTACGGGTGGGCATGATGCTATATGGGTAATCATTGATAGATTGACGAAATCAGCTCACTTCTTACCTATTAAACTCAGCAGTTCTGTGGAAAGACTAGTTGAACTATACGTAGCCTAGATAGTTAGATACCACGGAGTCCCAAAATCTATCATTTTTGATCAAGATGGTCGGTTTACTTCTAAGTTCTAGAGGAGCATTCACCAAGCAATGGAAACAAAGCTGACCTTTAGTATAGCTTTTCACCCTCAAACGGATGGTCAATCTGAAAGGACCATTCAAACTCTAAAGGATATGTTAAGAGCCTGTGTGCTAGATTTCAAAGGAGGATGGGACAAAAAGCTTCTGTTTATTGAATTCGCTTATAATAACAGTTATCAAGCTTCCATAAGAATGGCTCCTTATGAAGCACTTTACGAAAGAAAATGTAGATCACCACTGCATTGGTATGAAACAGGAGAAAAGACGTTATCAACTACAGATTTTGTGCAACAGACGACGGAAGATGTGAAACTAATCCGTCAACGAATGAAAACTGCCTTTTGTCATTAGAAAAGTTACGCAGATCAACGACAAAGACCCCTGGAATTCCAAGTAGGGGATTTGGTCTTCTTAAAGGTGACACCAATGAAAGGAGTGATTAGATTTGAAAAGAAAGGAAAACTTGGCCCAAGATATATTGGACCATTTCAAATCTTGGAACAGGTAGGCAATGTAGCTTAGAAGTTGGCCTTACCCTCAGATCTAGAGTCGATACACAACGTATTTCATGTATCCATGTTGAAGAAGTATGTACCGGATCCTTCATATGTTCTACAGCCTGAGGAAATTGATGTGCAAGAGAACCTGCTTATGAAGAAAAACCAGTTCAAATATTGGCACGAGAAGAAAAGGAGCTAAGGAACAAGAAGATACCTCTTATCAAAGTCCTATAGCGCAATCAGCAAGTGGAAGAGGCAACATGGGAATGAGAGGATGAGATGAGAAAACGCTACCATGAATTGTTTTAATTTTCGAGGATGAAAATTCCTAAGGGGGGTAGATTATAATGACCAAGAAAATTTCATTAATAAAACCTAATATTTAATTGGGTTTAATTAAAGAATTTACCTTTAAAAATATGATTTTTGTAAAAAGTTGTAATTTTTGTAAAAATTACGATAAAGTATGAATAAACGGCATTAATTGCAAATCTTATGGCAAATGTGATGCAATGTTGGGTATGATAGAATACAGATTTTATGAGTTGAAATTACTCAAAAATTTGTAAATAATACCCATAAAATGAATTTTATATCATAATTAATTGTAAAATTGTGGTATAAATGAATGGGTGATTAGAATGTAAATGGGACATAGAGGTTGTCCAAAGCCTAACTTGGGGTAGGAAGGAGGCCGGAGCAGTATAAGAATACTGCTAAGTAAAAACGTAGATATGAAAAATGTTATGATTGGCCTCCACAATGGAACAAAAAGTAAGTTAAATATTTTTATACAGTCTAAGGATAGGAAATACATTGATGGTAGTACAAGAAAAATACTATGTGACGAAATATTACACAGTGTAAATTTTTACCTCCACTAAGTGGACACTTTTCAGTTTGTTATTGGGCAACAAAGACCTAAAAGGTGGCCCAATCATGGGAGTACACTTGGTAACCCAAAGGGTTACTTGGTGAGTCACCAAGTGGGATAAGGATGTATTTATGGCAAGTTTATTACAAAATTTTTCTTTTTCTTCTTCCTCCCAAGTTCGGCAGCCATTGAAGGAGTTTCAAAAAAATTTCTCAACCTCACACTTTGCAAAAATAACCCCAAAACAAGTTTTAGAAGCAAGCTCAAGGATTTTCACAAGAGTTAAGGTAAAATTTCAAACTTTTTTAACTAGTTTTCAAGGGGTTTTTCATGGGTTGAAGGGGATATATTAACCCATGGTATTTTTGCATGAAAAGGAAGCTTAGAAGGGAGTTCAAAGGGAATTTGAAGGCTAGAAATCAAAAGGAGGTTATTTGGCAAGTTTTGGGTTTTAAAGTTTTGAAATTTTAAGAATTTTGTTTGGATTTTTATTCTCTCAAACCCATGTGAGTTTTGAGTATATGTTTGATGAAATTTCATGTATATGTGATGAATGGCATGGTTAAATTGTGAAATCTTGATTTATGGTGCAAAATGGTAGTTTTTGCTAAAAATCATATTTTTACAATTTTAAGGTTAAACTTTGTAAAAATAAGGTTTGAGCATGAGGATGACTTGTATTAGGCATGAAATGGTTTTTGTAGGGGTAGATTTACAAGTTTGAAATAGATTTTTACAAAAACGTCCTAGGGACTAAATTGAAAGAAAAATTCTTTTCTCGGTAAAATTGAAAAATGGCCAAAAACACCCCTGAATAGTGAGATTTTGGGAAATGTTAAAACACGAAAGTTATAGATCTCGACGAACCTGTAAGATAATGGGACAGTTTATTGAAAAACTCAACCGTTTGTGAGTTTTTGAATTTTCAAGAATTTGTTAAAAGTGAAAAAGTGTTAAAATGGCAAAAATGTCATTTTTCAAAATTATTTAAGCCATGGTACTTCAAGTAAAAATGTTTCTTATGAAAAATAGGAAATTTTGGTGCAAAATGAAAAATTTTAGCCGGGGAACAAAATTGTCAAAATTTTCGGTTTAGGGGTTAAACCATAAAGTTTTATGAAAAATGGGCATAAGTGTGAAATAAAAAGATACGAGCCATTAGGACATAATTTTAAAGTTAATATGTGGTTATTTTTATTAAAATAACGAATCGAGCTCGGATAGGTCAATAGGGCCATGGAGGGCAAAATCGTCATTTTTGCCTGAATAACCCGAGTTACTCTGAAATGTCTCAAATAAGAAAAGAAAGTGATTAGAAATATTCCCACCCTTCGTAAGTGATGATAGGGTAGAATTATATAGAACTAAGGAAATCAGTGTTTGTAGAATTGTGTATAGTTATACAACTCGAATAATTAAGTAACGAATGATTTGTAATGAAACGTATTGAAATTGGCTAATAAATTTGTAATTGGCCAATAGGATCCTAGGAGTCTAGGAGAAAGGAGACCGAAGTTGATTTTGCAGTGCTCAAAAAAAGTAAGTACCCTTCCTAACTACAATATAAAATTGTAGGTGTAGAATGTGTGTATATGTACATCAAGGTATATATATTATGATGTAAACTTGTATGTTGCTATGAAATGAATACCTAGAGGTATAGAATCGATACCTGTATGTATACGATTAGAATACCTAAGTGTATAACCTGTTACGCATTGTTATGTACAATATATTGTGTACCTGTGTATACAATAATGAATACATGAATGTATATGACGTAGGTACTTGTGTGTACTCTGCTATGCATACGCACTTATATATCATGGATAACATGTGATTATCATTTCATGCTTGGTATGACAACCATATTAAATGGATTGATAAATATGTCACCAGAAGCTAAGAAAAGTGTCGTACCGACTCCTGAAACAAGGGGAGTTTAAAGGATATAATATAGTTACGGTGTTACGTAGACCTAAATGAAATTACGCAATGGTACGAACACCTGGGCCCTAGCTAAAGATAAGAAATGATGAAGATAAGGAAAGTTCATAAGAAAGCATAATTGAATCATGCATTCATTTGAATATCCATGTGGGATTTATGGGACTTACTGGGCATTAGCTCATTAAGTATTTCATGCTGTAGGTATTCCGACGAGAAGGTTAGAATGAATTTTAACATGAGCTGGCAGACAGATGATGTGTACAGGTCGGGTATGGAGTCCGCTACTGTATGTTTCCGCTATATATATGTACTAAGCTGTTTTAAAATGGAATGTTTAAAAAGAAAGAAATGTTGTAAAAGTAAGAATGATTATGTAAATACAAGTGTGTGAAAGTATTTTGGGAGTTACCAAAATTATTGCAAGGTAAATTATTTATTTCAGTTTCAAAAAAAAAAATTTCCTAAATTTTTGCCCTAAATAAGTAAGAAAGAGTTTTATCACAGCCCAAAAAGGCGGGTTGTGACAAAAATTCCGGCTTAGAAGTGTTTTCCTAAATTGGATGTTTCGTGGTCTCTTTGAGCCTTTTTTGAAAAATAACCATTTTGCCTTTTTGATGGGCCTTGGAAAAATATCTGAACTTGTTTAAATCAAAACTTACATTTCCTTGCTACTCATAATGGTGCAAAAAATAAAACATTGGTTTTCTTCCCACAAAAATCCTAGTTTTACAAAACTTTCTGGTTTTAACCCGTAATACAAAATCTTGACCTTTTTGTCCTTAACGTACTTTTCTTAGAAAATTCCTAAATTTGGGCTTTAAAACATTAGTTTACCTACTGTTCATAACCATATAGAATGCCATCTTTAAATCGTGAAAAATCCTGTTCTACATATTTTTACGATTTTAACCCCGAACACAAAATTTTATTTTTAGCCAGGGACCTACCCATCTTATGCCAAAACTATTAGCCCAAAAATGACTACCCAAGAAGGGGTGAATTGGGTTTTTAAAACTTTTTCAAAACTATTGAAATTTTCCAACTCTAAAGCAAAATAAATTAAGTAATGAATGCAAATAAAATTAACAAAATGTAAATACTTAAAAGTAAAAGAGTAAGGGAAGAGAGATACAAAAACTATTTATAGTAGTTTAGCAATATGCCGACATCCACTGTCACCGAGCAAGACCTTGACTCGACCTCCTTCACTTTTTTGACCATCTTTTAGGATGATTACTGCTTATATAATCTAGTTTTGTCTACGTAAGGCTCATTATAACCTCTTACAACTATTAATTTTTGACAAAGATTGACAAACTAAAGCAACCCACCAATTTTATACAGAGATTATCTAACCAAAAACAACCCTAAACTTGCTAAGGCTTTGGAAAGCTAATTCACTTGGTTTACAAGGATTAGAAACTTTTAAGCACTCGCTCACAAACTTCTCGAAATGGATAGAATACAATTAGAAACAAACTAGGAGATGATCAGGCACATAATAAGAATATCTAACAAGTTTGGCTCAAACATTGATTAAAAGCTTGTAGAACACTTAAAGATTGATACAATGACGATTCTAGGTGTTCTTTTTACTTAGTAAGGTCATAAATGAGTCTATTTATAGGCAAACACTCGAAACTAGCCGTTTATGACCATTTGAGATGCATTTCTAATGGCTAGAAACATAGTTGTTGGGACACTCGATCTATTGCCATACGCATGGCTCAGTTGTTCGAGCTTGTTGCATAGGCCAACCTAAATTGGGCTGGGCCAGTCAACTGGCCTATACTAGGCCTAATTGACTGGGCTTGGTCAGTAAGCCCGGCGCCTTCTCTTGTTTAATTTATAATCATTTAATTAGAAAACATCTTAAAACAATTCTGTCTTAAAAATAGATTTAAATATATAGAACTAATTTAGAATAATATTTCAAGACTTCAAAAATATTTCAAACTAAGTTTGAATGATTTAATATCAAAAATTTCTATGAGCATTTCTGTATGTTTAGTGTATCTCCATTGGCATATTGATATTTCATCCTTGGCCTATAGCCCTGTCGAAACACCAAAAAAAAAAAAAAATTCTTTTCCTTCTCTGATTTGTATTTTTCAGTTAACAAAATAAAAAAAAAATCCAGTAGTATCAGAATTAGTTGTCAGCATAAGTGTATTGGTGACGAACCATCAATGCTACTTTTAATTAATCAAGACGGAGGCTCCTCCTATTAAAAAAAATAATAATAAGGGAAAATGAAAAAGACTCCATTAGCTTAAAAAAAAGAATGAATTTAATAAATTTTCCTTCTTAGCATTCTAACCATAGACAATGCCCTCCCGATACAATTTGTAGCAGAAACTCATGCCATTAAGGCGATAAATGATATAAATAATGTTTTATAGGCATCTTTAGTTGATAAAAAAAAAAACATAATTTTATCAATAACCATATGATTGCTAAAAAAAAAAAATCCTAGATCCGCAGAGTAATCAATATCAAGATTTAACTTTGTACGAAATTGTGTACTAGAATACGATGCATGAGAAAAATATTATTATTGCCTCTTAGAAAAACTAAGGCAATTGAATATTATTTCAAATGGCATACAATATTTGCCACTTGAAAAATTTTGGAATCAACTTTCATAAAAGAAAGAGTACCAAGGTGAAACGCCCTTTATTTTAATGGGTATGATTTTTGTAAAATTTAATGAATAAAATGTCACTTTAGAACTTCTTACCAAGTCTCTGTAAGAAACATTCAAAATTTACCTATCACCTACCTCTACCAACATTGTCCCGCTACATTAATGCTCAATTAAGTAGCCTCATTCTCATTTGGAGACATAAAATTAATTCACCTCAACTACTAGGAGACATTGATATATTTTCTCAACCACCTTTTTAATGCTTCCTTTATCTTCTTCCACAACTTGCCGCATTTACCCCCTCAATTATGTTGGGATTATTTGCTAAAAGTCTCCATAGGAGACATGATAATATTTTCTTTTAATGCTCATTTATTTCTTCCTACAACTTTTCCCATAAACCTACAATTATCTCCCGCTCCTTAATTATTTTGATGCCTATTTATTCAACCATCACTACTTCCTTCTCTAGTTTCTTATTCTCTCCTTTCTCACTTCAATTTCTAACTAAAGACACAAGGCATAAAGCACTCTTTATAGCCAAGTAACTATAATTTCTAGCCATGTTTGAAGCCGCTTTGGAGTCAATTCAAGCTTGATTTTTAACCCGAACTTTGGTATTTTTTAAAGGAGTTTTGAGGTAGGTTTTCTTTAATTCAAACTTGGCTTTCGTATGTATTTTCTCCATAGTTAATACATGTCTTCCTCATTATTCGCAAGAAAGGCTAGAGATATGGTTTGATGATATTTTGGTATAAAACTCATGAGAATATGTTTATTATGATGCATGCTGCCTATTTTAGAATGGTTTTGGAATTTTGAATAAGAATAATATGCTTTGGGTTTAAGAAAAACTTAACATTCCATAAACCTTGTATTATCTCTATGGGCAGTAGCTCTTTGTTGAAATTCTGGGATTAGATGAAAATGAATTTTGTAAATTGGTTTACATATTTTAAAAGTAGACATTCTAAGCTTTCTAACGAGCTATCATGAGCCTAAATCGAAGTTATATTTTATGTTCTATGAATTTTTCAATTCTCAGGTTGAAAACTAGTAAACCTATCAGTGGCAGTATACCCCTCGTCTACCTTAAGTAAACCACCCAATAACCCATGTGCTAATTGCAGATAGTGAACCCAACTTTGCTCACCTTCTAATCCATGAATGTCTTACAACCTTTTCAAAACCATCCTAAGTGATTTATGAATCTTATTAGAAACTAAAATATATAGATTTATACTTAATTCATTTATGGATGTGGTTATATGTTATGCTTTAGTTTTAATTGTCCTTATGCACACCTTAGGATCAAGAGTGTGTGGAGCTTATGTTAATTAAATTTTTGATATTAAGAGATTGTTGAGAAGCTTGGAAGGTAGGGATTCTATTACTTATCTTTTGTAAGGTTTTTATGGAATTAAAATTGATTGTTTTACCACAAGATATATGTATCTATGTTGAACTGCTATTATATGAGAATCACATATGAAACTATGACATGAACTCGCCCTGTATTGATTAGCAAGGAACATAATGAATTAACATATGTTGTTATAAATTGAGAAGCATGGTTAGGAAAATTAGCACTGCAAATGATATTTGTATATAAAGAAATGGTGAGATGTGAAGAGGGCGACGGTTACGTCATTAGGCACGATTACCCTAAAAGGAAATGGTGAGATGTGAAGAGGGCGACGGTTACGTCATTAGGCACGATTACCCTAAAAGGTAAAATAGGGGGAAGGTGATGACGCTTCCTTGGGTCAAAAGTCCTAGAACACACTGTACAAGAATCGATTTGGTGAGGACTCGGGGCTTGATGTCCCCTCACCGAAATTCCCTCGGAATGTTTGGAGGGTGGCCAAGCTCGCCAATTTGGGTTTCGATAAGTGGAGTGTTACTTTATTTAATGTGGATACCTAGGAATAATGATGAATTGTAATATTTGTATATCTATATAAGTGTGTAACTTGGTAATGGTTAACTATGGTATCCACGAGATATGATCATAATAAACCTTATAATCTGGTATATGATGTAAATTAACTAGCCATGCAGTTTTAATGTGGTAATGAATAAAACCTTAAGGTGAGTAATGGTTTTTCCTACTGAGTATGTTGTCGCTCATTCCCTTATATTTTTCTCTTTTTAGGACTTATTAAGTGTGAGATGATTACAAGAAAAATAATTGAGGAAGCTATGTAATTATATTACGTTGGGATGGCTTCGAATGCAAAGAATGATCTTCATGATAATGTAAGCATCGATTGTTACTTTCTGTGACTGTATTAAAATTTGTTGAGGGTTGAAATGATGATGATGACAGTTGTATATTATTAAAATTTAAGGTGCTACATTAAATTGTGGTTTATTTATTTGTTTATGTTTTATTTTTATTTTGAGAGTTTCTATTCAAGTCCCCGAGTAAATTACTTTGATGTTTTTATCTTTATTTTCTGATTTTCATTTTATTTATTTAAAAACTGTTAACCCCCATATAGGGGCGTTACACAAGGACATAAGAACCGCAATTAAAAAAAAAAAAGAAAAAAGAAATCAATTTTCTGTCAAAGTAAGGCAATAAACCTTTAAAATTTGAGAACAAATAAACTACAAGTAATGTTTTTGAAAATTTGAAAATTTATGTCTTTTTTTTTTCTTTTGTAGAATTCAGATTGAACATAAAGTGCCTTTTGCAAAAGCTGCACGGGAGGTATGTAATTCTAAAAATCACATACGTTCAAGGAATGTATAATGCTTTTGAGTCACAAAAGTGACCACAAAGTAGCAAAGTTCTTTTCTTTTTTTGTTTGTAGCTTTTATATTGACAGAACTTTATTTAAAAAAGGTATTTTTTTCTCAACAAGGCACAGACCTGTTGCCAAAATATACAATGCAAGAGCACTGCTATATTATCCCTTGTTAACCCAAAAATTCCAACTAATTTTATAAGAAATACTCAATTAGTAACTGAATTAATTTGAAAAATATTTAATTAAATAAATAAATTTTTACTCTTTTACTAATGTTGGGATTTTATATGTTTTATTTTAAAAGTAGTCATTCATTAACTCGATCAATCAAATTTTATCTACAAATTAATGTTCAAATCAAAACGCTTCTGGAATGTGTATGAGGAAAAAAAAACACTTCTTAAAAAGATATTATATAAATTTTAGGGATTAGCAATGACAAAAAAGAATAAGATACATAAATCTAACGAATTACTCTCTGTAAACTTTTTACATTAATTAAATGCTCAAAGACTAAAATATTGATAGTTAAATAAAGCATAATTAAGAAAAAATAAGCAATAATGTTAGAATATGAAAACTTGAAGATGAAAAATGGAATGGGAAACTTTTTTATGGATTGAAAGGTATAGGTATTAGTAGTGTAGTATAAAATAGACGAACAAATAACTAGAAATATAAACAATAATTGTATTGAAATTATGCAAATACATAATTACAACAAGCACAATGACAATACATAAAAACAAACGAAATTGGAATGCAAGAAAGCCGAGACTCGTGTACCACACGATGTCTTTAAAACAAATTCGCCTTCCCATTGCCAGTGTTTGAGGACTCAACAGCATCTGTAACCGAGGATACAACAGCAAACTAGTGGTTAACGTTCAGCTCGTCTCTATTCTGACGACCTTGAAATGAATCTAAACTCTATCACTTTGAAACCTAGTACTAGAGAGAATGTGAGCAGAAGTTTGTGTGAATTTTGAGTGCAAAAGACTTGGCATGCAGGCCAATTTATAGCCATCCAAGGGGGTTTGTAACTTGAGAATTTAGAGGTCATTAACAGGCCATTAATGAAGCCATTACTTGCTCATAATACTGGTTATTAACCAGCGATAATGTTGGACAGGACTCGGGTGGGATTATAACCCTTGTAATTCCTACGAATTAATCTTTCACTAAATCATTTTAATGATGCTTTTAAGCTGCACACTTTGGTATCAAATTTTCATTCACCTATGTATCATTTTGAGCATATAATACACCATTTTGATGATCTGATAGAGGAGAACTTGAACCCACTTTATTCTTCTACAAAACACAAATAGGACTCACTCATAATCAAGCTTGGTCACTTAAGATGGTCAATGAACCATGTTTTTCTAACAATTCCCACATGAATAAAATTGACAGATGACACAAATCAAACCGAGGGACACAAAGTTTGACCTGTTGATAGAGTTAAACAGTCAGATTCTATATAAGATAGGTTGGTATTACCCTTTAAACCTTCCCTCGTAAAAGTATTTTATTGGCTAAGCAGTAGACGTGATGTCCTTGAAATGTTCTATCGTTTGTGCAAATGATGATATACCTTACACAAATCTTTCCTAGCGTGTTTCAGTTCTCATTGTTATGTTCATTTTAGTTATGAACATCTTCCTAAGTCTGCAAGAGTTTTTAAAGAATTAAGCCATAGTCAATTCTCTTTTGAAATGATCATACTTCTATCTCACATAGGTGATTTCTTATCTAAAACTAACTTGCATTACTCTGCAAGAAATTCTGATTCTGACGCCTAAGAATCATTAAAAACATAGCTTAACCTTATCTCTATGGTAATTATTGTTTTCATCATAGGAATGGAATAGATGATAACCCCCACGATGGTCTTATACAGTCTTTACAAACTAGGTTATCCCGTTCAACCTAGATCATCTCTAGTCAACTAAGTTGGGATTTTTTTTGTTGATTTTATTTTGTGTAACCCCTTTAGCTAGTTGTTTGTTTTCTTTTATTTCAATTTTGGTACTTTATTAAATGACTTGAGTTGGGAGCTTTGTCTGAGGTGAACGCCTCAGTAAGTGCCAAACTTGTTAAGATGTATTAAAATTATTTAATGTCAGAAAAGTTTAAAAAAAAGTGGTTTAAGTACCAAAATATGATAAGATTGAACAAGTGAAAGGCTTTCACAAGTTGTTTTTTTTCCCCTTCATCACACATGATTACATAACACGACCTTCGATTAATCAGTAATGCGGAGTAATGCGGATAAAATTAGTGAGAGCATGCCAAATATAACTTTAAGATCTAATAAGACATAAACATCGTTTGACACTTTGACCATCATTTATAATGCAAATGTTGATGCAAATATTTACAAAAAAAATTAAAATAAAAGCGATATTTCCCTGTCTTTCAAGATATAATGCTATTAATTTAAATGTTATATCTATTTTTTAATCCATTTTTCACTTGCATGTATGAAGATTCGATCTCTATACTTTATGGTAGATTCATAAATGGAAGTATTGCTAAGCTATGTTTGCAACTACTTTCTATTTATCCATTTTAAGCGTTGGAACTTATGAAACAGACATATTAATTTTTTTTAATAAACAATATAGAAATAATTTTGTATTATTAAGTGAAAAATTCACACATCAACTAATGAACAACTAAATGCTAAAATTTGACTTATCTTGTAGTTGGTGCTAAAATTGGCATCAAATATAGCACATGTCAAATTTGATATTAGATATAAAGTTACAATGGAGAATAGTTTTGTAGTGTCCACTAATTTTGAACAATGTTAGTTATGTTAAATTTAATTAATTAGTGTGCCAAAAATTTGATTAATTGTTATTAGCATTATTTTAAATTTCATTGTATTAATTTTTTATCTTTAAAACATTTAAGAATTTTGGTCAAAGTATCTTATTTTAAAATATTTGAAATACTTTTACATAATTACGGTTGTGCCATGGTTTTTCCTCTCAATTACCAAAATGCCAATGTTTTTCCTCTTTATTTGTCTTTCACGAATAGTTAGCAAGAAAAGCATGGGCTCAAATTGTTTTTGAATTTTCCAATAAGAAAATTGCATGTTATGCCACACTTTTAAAAGTTGTATTTATTGATGCCACATTTAGAAAAGTTTATGCCATATGATCATTCATATTACATGTTTGTGCCATAAATAAATATGTGTGATATTTATAAAAAATAAATCTTAAAAAATGACTTTTATGAAAATTCTCCTTTTTTAATCAAATGAAGGCCAACGCTTACAAAGCCAAATGCCCCAATTCTAAAAATTAATTATTAAATTGCCTTAGAAAAGAGTTGTGTTTGTTTTGAAAATATTTTGTGCATAGTTGCATCATGTTTAGATCATGCATATTTGCTTTTAACTGTTTAGTGCATCACACTAATAATTAAATTAGCATACTGGTATTGTAAAGATTTCTATTTGGAATTGCTTCTATTTTCTGACCTTATTGAACACATCTTAAAGGTTTGAAAGTATTGGAGCTTACATTGGATTTGCACCAGTATTAGATCTAACAATATCAGTATGCTACCAAGGTAGGATCCCATAACCCTTTTCTTTGGTAACTGTGTCTTTTAAAATTTTTTTAGGCCTTAAAATTTATTCTTAAATGTTTTTTAAGAATTTTATATTATATTTTTAAAGTTAATGAAAATATGTTATCTTAAATTATTTTCCAAATTATTTGAAAATATGTTTCAAAAGTATTTCTATAATAAAATAGAACCTTGGTTTTTACAGTCACCAAGCTTATATGTTTTAAATAAGTTTCCCAAATATTATTCGATGCATTTATCGAATAGTTGTGCTTTTAACCACAGAGCCAACACTTGTCCACCAAGCTCCCATTAAATTACCATGTGAACCTCGGTACTTGTTTATATCGAGCTTCCATTATTTCTTTATGTTATATTTGATAGTTGTTCTTTTAACTTCAGATTTTAACTTCCGAGCTTGTACTTGTCCATTGAGGTCCCATTAAAACCTTGGTTGTTTTCCACCAAGAAAGCCTTAGAATTCAAGTCATACAAAGGGCGTCCTAGGGTGCAAGTCCCAAAAATCTATCCCGAACCACTTTGGTGGTGTTTACTGGGTACTCAAATTACTTATACTATGTTACTGCTTGAAAGTATGTGTTAAATCATTTTATAATTTTGATAAATTATATGTCTATTTCGGCAAGTGTGTTTACAATTATTGCTTTATCTATTTCTATAATTCTTTAAATGTCGTGTTTCGAAATAAATCCTATTAAGCCTTTCACTCACGTTTTATCGTTTTAAATTTCCTTTCTTACCTTAAGTTTTGCAGCGCCTATCATGTTCGAGACTGTGAATTGTGCTTTTAGTGAGTTTTGGTATTTAACTGTATCTGTTGTGCTTAATTTGTAATGTGTGTCCCTATACTGAGTTTGTTTTATGGTGTTGTATTTGTACCGTATTATTGTACGCAAACTTCTAAATCCTCACATGGTAGATTCTTTTATTTTGTTGTTAATGATTTATGAGCCGGTGTAGTTTTGGTCGATTTAGTCGTTTTGTGACACCCGTTATTTTTTTAACGAGTATTATAAATTAATTATTAGTGTGTCAATTAAAATTTGTTTCATTTAAAACCTAATTCATATTATTTATTTCTATCTATTTTTAAAGTTTCTAAAATTTTTCTATGCTTATTTAGCAAATTAACTGAAATGCCCTTGGAACTTTAATTTAATCACAAAACTGCCAATTAGGGTTATTTGCTCCAAAAGTCTCTGATGAAGACTTGATTTTTACCTGCGAACCCCCATTGTCTCCTCACTTCCTTTCTTTTTCTTTTCTTTTCTTTT